>JBAMAX010000743.1:0-62527 GCA_037043745.1 Chymomyza amoena
TTATTTTGGCAATAATTCAAAAATTCATTTATTTTTATGTATTGCATATTTCTATTTAGATTCGCCAATCACAATACACAGAGTGTAGGAGACATCGTTGGACATGCCGTTAAATTAATTTTAAATTAAGTTTTTGCTGGAACGTCTTTTAAGCCTTTTTATTGGGTTTGCGTGAATTAAATTTCTTGCCAGCCTGTTTTTATGTTGAGCTAATCGTTCATTGTAACGGCTTACATGTTTGTTAATCTGCATCTCCACTGTGTCCAGATTTAGATCATGGTGCAAGGTCGAATTCCTTACGTACCAATCGCAACCAGTAATAAGGCGCATTGCCTTATTTTGGAACGTTTGTATACGTAAGCGATTCGAGCGAGCCGCTATACCCCAAATCTGGATAGCGTATCTCCAAGTGGGTGCCACAATTGCGTTGTAAAGTGCTCTTTTGCATCGTAGCGGAAGAGGACTTTTTGTGTTCAGAAGCCAATTCATTTTACTCATTTTAAAGCGGCAACTTTTAATCGTTTGGTTTATATGTGATCTAAATGTTAGTCGCTTGTCGAGAATCACTCCAAGATATTTCGCTTCACTTTGAATGATAAGGGGCTCGTTATCTAGCCATATAGCGGGTGGAGTCTTCCTCTTTAATGTGTATAAAACCGACTGACATTTGCTCGGATTTAAGGTAATATTCCACCTGCGAGTCCAGTTCTCAAGCAGGTGGATATACTCTTGTATCCCGTCAGCTACTTCATACTCACAGGATGATGAGTAAAATATTGCCAGGTCATCAGCGTATGAGGCGATTAGCATTTTGTCCTTCACAACAGCCTGCAGTAACTCCGTAGGAGTAGGGATGTCAGAAGTGTACAAATTATAAAGAAGCGGCGCAAGTACACTTCCTTGAGGTACTCCAGCTCTCATCATCCTGGCAGTGGAAAGCGTGTTTTTGATGCTGACTTGAAATCTTCTGTCCTCAAGGTAAGATCGTAATATTCCAAAATACGAAGCAGGCAGTAACATCTTAATTTTAGCTAGCAGACCGATCAGCCAAACTCTATCGAATGCCTGTTTGACGTCGAAAAATATCCCATAACAGTATTCATTGTCGTCGAAAGCTTTTAGAATATGGTTAGCCACTCTATTTACCTGCTCGACGGTGCCGTGTCCTTCCCTAAATCCAAATTGATGGTCAGGTAAATAATTGTTATGTCCATTGATCCTTTTAGCCATCAACGTCTCCCAAACTTTGGCAAGAGTGGGGAGGAGGCTTATTGGACGGTAGGATTCTGGGTCCGACTCATCTTTTCCAGGTTTCCTGATCATAGTAATGAGAGCTACTTTCCATTGGGCAGGGAAGTGTTGTGTTCTTATTATGGCATTAAAAATCAGCGTAATAAAAAGAAGAGCTTTCCTTGGTAAGGCTCGTAGGGTAGCATGACATATTCTGTCATGTCCTGGGGCCTTTGACTTAGGAAGCTTTGTTATATTTTCTTCTATCTCATCTAATCTGATGGGCCTTACAGGCAAAGTCATTTGGAGTGGTGTGTCAATGATGCTGAGAGTTTGGACTACTTCTTCATCCGTGGCCAGTTTAAAAGGCGTAAATCGCTCTTCGAGGTGCTTAGCAAATGTATCTGCTTGTTCCTCTGAATTTGAGCAGTAACTACCATCATGACGCCTTAGCGGAACTAATCGATAGGGTTGTCTCTTTATGTTTCTGGTCGCTTTCCATAGGTTATATCCAGAATCAAGCTTATAGTCCAGAGCCTCTATTCTTCTGTCGAATGATTTCTGTCTGAATGTCTGAAGTGCCACTTTCAGTTCCCTTTCAGCCTTTTTCCAGACAGCCTTGTCTGCAGGATGAAGGGTGGTCTGAAATTTCCTTCGGAGTCGTCGCTTTTTAGAGAGAAGTCGAGTTAGCTCAGGAGTTAGCTGGTTACCTACTTCGTCATGTCTGGCAACTACTGGTTTAGGATTGGCTGCAGCTGCCGCAGAGTGGATTTTTGCCGTAATTAGGTCAACCGCGTGTTCTACATCTCGACCAGAGCATATCTCCATCTCTAAGTGAACCGAGTTTTCTAATGTTCTTCGAAAGACTTCCAAGTCAGTCTTCTGGCTGATGAGTCGTTGCACACCTTGAAGGAGCGTAGGTGTTGTGTGTAGAGTGATGATCAGCCCAAGATGATCACTTGAAAGGTCCCAATTGTCTGTAATAGTGAGAAGTTGATCCGGGACAGCTTGGTAGACCGCAAAATCCAGGCAGGAGGGAAGGCAATTTGAGTTGCCGGGATATCTTGTGGGTGATCCAGTTGCTAGTACTTTAGCTTTTCTAGAATTCAAACTGTTAACTAGTGCCTTTCCTCTTTTGTCACACCTTGTGTCTCCCCAGAGCCAGTGCTTAGCATTCCAGTCTCCACCTATTAAGAACCTTCTTCCTGCAGAGTTAAAGATGTTGTTAAAATCTGCTTCTTCAATGTTTGTCGAAGGGCGGCCATAAAAAGCGCCAAATACAATTTTGCCGTGGACAGTATCAACTTCAATGGATGAGAACTGGAATGCGTTACATACTTGATTGTGTTGCGGGAAGTGGGAAAAACTGCGCCTTACAAGAACGGCACATCCTCCTCCTGGGTGTCTGCGTGTTGGCATAGAGGCCAAGTAAGTGTCATAATCCTGTATTTTAATTGTTCTAGGTGTTGGCAATCTTGTTTCAGTAAGTAATATTATCCCAATATTGTTTTTTTTGATAATGGCTTCCAACTCTGGTAGTTTGCTTTGGATACCATTGGCGTTCCATATTAAGATATTTAATGAAGAAATCATTTTGAGGTTAACGCAATGAGCAGGCGCAGCATTTGCGTCTGTGTTTCGGCGAATTTTGTATGCATATCTACAAGTTTGTTAATTGATTCACTTATGCTTGTCATGGCGTTAGCTATTGGATCAGACTTCTGCGAATAATTATGAAAGACTTGTTCCTTTGCGTTTTTGGGTTGTTGTTGAGGATCAGCAGTATTATTATGCAATTGCTGGTGTTGGATGCGATGAAAGCCTCGGGTTACATCTGCATATGAGACAGTTTCCGTTCTGGTATTATTGGCCGAAGGCAAATATTTTTTTAGGTTCGGAAAATTTCTGGAATCCAAGTTAGGGAATCGCGGAGGGTCTGTCATTTTTTTGTTTGACGTCAATACCACCCTTTTTTTGGTGTTAGTTCGCTTGCAGAGATCTTTGTACCATTCACAGCCTTTATAGTTGGCTGGATGATTACCTCCACAGTGTGTACATGTGGCAGGGGCGTCACGATTTCGAGTGCATAAAAAGCTTAAAACTATAAAAAGTTTAATCAAAGCCTTTAAACTTATAGGCTGGAGACCAACTTAAGCTTACTTACAATTTATTTCACCGATTCGTATTTTGAGTACTTTTGTACTATATTTATGACTAAAAAACGTAAATGCATTAATAGTGCTACATTTCAAAAATTCATTAATATTCAATTACACTTTTCTTTAATAAAAATGAAAACACGAAACCATTTAATGACAACATTTAAAGAATAGTAGAGATTTAAAAATGTATATAAATGTATGGATTATAATTGGCAAAATAAATCGTCCACTTCTGGTCAGAAAACAGTTTCAACCGAATAACAAGCCCTAAAAAATCTGCTTGTGGAGCACATTTTTAATTCAGCAAAATTTTATTTTAAAGCTTCAATATTTTGTCGACGGATTTCAAATAATAATTTCCCTAATTTTTGAGCATGTCCATGTCCATATGTGAATGAAATTAATATTGAGAAATTTTTTGTTGGAATGAATTGCATCACATCACAAATACGGTCATTGACAATGGGATCTGTTGCTGTATGAATTAAATGCAAAAGTCCCTTTGACGCATGGAGTAGTAAAAGAGATGGCACGCATGCACACTGGTCTAACGGAACTATTCCAGACTATTCCTTTGCAGAGTTTTGCACTAGTTGCTTGCAGCCTTTGTTCAAATATATTTTTAGTCCGTTTTGGATAGTCGTGGAGTGTGCACACATATTATAAGGAACATTTAACAAATAGCAGCTCTGTACCTTTTTATTAGCTCTTTATTTTATCTTTTAAATAAATCTACCCAAAAATATTACTTTAGCAACAATATTTATTGAAATTTAACGCGACGGATGCATAATTTAAAATTCTGTTGCTATATAGGAATATAACTTAATACTAAGAATGGAATCTACATTGTAGCAAAAAGTGACCAAAGGTTCCAGGTGATTAAGAAACAAAAAACTGCCGATTTTTAAATATTAATGAACAAAATTGCTCAATATTTTTGTGTAATGAATTTATCCTCGCTTCGCTCTTTTAAACGCCTGTTTTAACGTGGTAAAATCTTCCCACATAAAAATTCGTAAAAGAGTTTGCCCAAAATTTAAAAGATAGAGACTTACTAAGTATATATATAAGTTCCTCTAACTCCGGGTGGAGCGTAGGGCCAAAGACTTACTAAGAATCAAGTTTAAAACAACTTTTTTTTTTTTTTCTCGAATACTTATTATTGGAAATCAACCCTTGATTTTATGGGTTATAATCCAACATTTATGAAAAGTAAGTCACTATACACTTAAAGAAACCTTTTGTGTGGTATCATTTAGATTACTCTATATCTTTATATATATAATTCTTCTGTGAGTGTGTATGTCACTGAACTTCTCTTAAACGACTGGACCGATTTTGATGAAATTTTTTGTCTGTGTTCAAGGGGATCTGAGAATGGTTTAGATTCACAATTTTGTCCGCTAATTGCGACGAAACTACTAAAAAGGACAATTTGATTTTCCAATACATTTTTTTTGTTAATTTAGGTTGGCATTGTGTACATTGTCAGATTAACTAATATTTTTTAGTAAATTTTTTTTGTCGAAAGGAAACACAAAAATTAATTTTATTGAGGCACACCAAATTTCATGAGAATCGGTACAGCCGTTTCGGAGGAGTATGGTAACTAACATTGTGAAACTAGAATTTTATATATAAGAAGAAACTTATGTTTTACGTATTATGGGTGTTCTCATGAACGAGTCGATGAATCTGATTTTTGCGTGTGTTAGAGGTCAAAGCGGAAGTTTTAAGCCTATTGCGATGAGTTTGTGTGAATTGGTTCGTGGGATTGTGAATATTGGTTTTTGTGTGAACATACTCCTCCGAAACGGCTAGACCGATTCTCATGAAATTTTGTGTGCTTATTGGGCAGGTCTGAGAATCGGCCAACATCTATTTTTCATACCCCTAAGAGATAAGGGTTGCCACTTCTAACAAGCCTTCCATACTCCTGTTTCGCGGCTTTCGCGGACGGCGCGTTACGCAATATTTTTCAATCTGTGTTTTGTCTTGACTGAACGTGAAAAAAAAAAAAGACATCCTGTCGCCATTATAGGTTAACATTATTAGTGCACGAAAACATTAATATCAGTACTGCTTACAATGCCGAGAAGAAAACTACCAAATCTCCATCAAACATGGTTAAAATGTAAAGATGGCGAGTGGTTGAAAATTTTATGATGAAATTAATCCACTCAACGATCAATCGGACGATGTTTTCCAATCGGAAAGATTCCAGATGTAGACGAGCGAGCGAAGCGAGCGTGCCGGAGCGCAGCGGAGGCCGTCTAGTATGATATATATTTAAAAAATCAAGTAGACTATGATATGACACGCCTTCTGAGGTCGTTTGGATGAAGGCGTTTTAGGCGTCTTCTTGGTCTATGATCGGCCAGGGCACATGCAAGCGAGTTCGGATGGTTCCTTATGCGATCAGCGTAACGGTCGCTAAGTTTATTCAATACGTCACCCACATAGGGAATGCCTAGATCCTTGTGAAGATTTCGATTTCGGATATACCACGGGGCATCTGCAATTTTGCGCAAAGTTTTGTTTTGTAAAATTTGGATTTTTTTAATATTTGACTTGGCAGCTGTTCCCCAGATTTGAATGCCATAAGAGCAAGTAGGCATAATTAAACTCTTATATAGAATTCTTTTATTATCCAAAGATAGCTTGCTATTTCTACCAAGTAGCCACTCCATTTTGCCAAGTTTGGTTCTACATCTTGCTGTTATTATTTTAATGTGGTCCCTCCAACACAATTTTTTGTCGAGGTGAATTCCGAGATACGGGTGTGATGTTTTCATTGGAGTTATCTCTCCATTTAAAGTAAGCGCAGGACTTGGGTCTTTCCTTAACGAGAATAAAACGCTGGAAGATTTGTCACCATTAAGCTGGATGTTCCAGCGTTTCGCCCAAGTTGCTGTAATGTCCAGATGGTTCTGTAAGGTGTCAGCAGCCATTTGAACGCTGGAGGAAGACGAAAGAATGGCAGTGTCGTCAGCATACATTGCCGTTATAAGCTCAGAACTGCCCGTCGAGCTCTGCATGTCCGTAGTAAAAATGGTGAATAAAAATAGAGATAGAACGCTCCGTCGTTCCGAGAGTTCACCTTTCACCATAACTTTGAAAGATCGATTGTCAAGAAATGATTTTATGATTTCATAATGAGGAGCAGGAAGGGCAGATTTAAGTTTTTGTGGTAACCCTTCGTGGTAAAATCCTCCCACATAATAATACGTAAAAAAATTTGCACAAGAATAGAGTTTAAACCAACTTAAGTTGATCAAAAACTGGCATAGTCTTGGTAATCTAAAGTTTCCTTAAAAACTAAATTTTTCTGTCTATACAGGAAAATCACAATCAGCAAATTAAAACATTAAAACTTGCCGGAATGATCCCTCATAGACATGAGTCTATCGCCTCTACAACATATTTCATCAGACTTTCAGACTGTACCAGTTTGTACCTCATCAATATTTGCTATACTCTGTTCAGGATCTTTTCCTAATAATATGTAGATATTTGAAAGAGTTGGGCTACAAATTGTCGCTAGATAGCTCTTAAATGTAATGGAAGTAGCCAAGTTATAGCTTGTTTAAAAGGTGACATTTTAGACTTTGTTTTGTTAGAAGGCATTATTCTGTGAAAATTTATAAACGTTCAAAAAGGAATGAAAATTTGGAACATTTTCGCCATGTTTTTCTTTTCTATTACAAAAAGATAAGAATGTGTCGCAGGTTGCTGAAAAAATTTGTAAAGTTTACGGAGTCGATGCTGTAACTTGAAGCAACAGCAACGAAGTGGTTTGCTAGCTTTCGATCTGATAATTTTGATGTTAAAGATGCATCTCGCTTTGGTCGACCAATAACTAAAAAACTTGAGTCAGACCGGTACAAAAGCAGCATGGACTAGGGAACTAGGCAATCATCACCAAACACCATTTAAAGAAAGCTAACTACACAAAGAAGCTCGATGTTTGGGTGTCACAAGAATTAAATCAATCAAGAAAGACAGCTGAAACGAAACGAAATCAAACCATTTCCGAAGCGAATGATTACGGGCGATGAAAAGTGAATCACCTACGACAATAATGTGCGAAAGAGATCATGGTGGAAGTAAGATGAAGCTTCGCAATCGGTAACAAAGCCAGGATTGACACCAATTTAAGTAATGCTGTGTATCTGGTGTGATTTTAAAGGAATTGTTCATTATGAGCTTCTACAACCGATCAAACGATTTTTTCTATTCTGTACTGTCAAAAATAACGAGATTTGAACAAGCAATTTAATTAAAGCGGCCAAAATTGATCAACAAAAAACACACACTTCTTTGATGAGCCGGCAGAAACTGAGAGAGCTTAGCTTGGAAGTTTTGATGCATCCACCATAAAGCCCATTTGTTTGGATTTCTGCAGAAGTCTCTTATTGGTGTAAATTTAAATTCCGTGGAAGACTGCAAAACACACTTGGATCAGTTTTTCGCTTATAAAATCAAAATTTCTGTACACATGGAATTATGGTTTCAGCCCAAAAATACAAAAAGGTTATCGATCAAAATGGCACATATCGTTTGATAAAGTTGGTTTCTATTGTTATTGAAAAAATTCTTTTCTTTTTGGTCAAATTTGTAACCGAACTTTTTCGAATACCTAATATATGGCTTAAAGCTTACAAAAACAAGGTATTATAGTATTTTTTAAAGCTGTAGAGGAACTCGTCAATCTGTTTAAAAGAAGACAGTGCCCTTTAATAAATTCAAATCGGTAACCAACTTACTTTTAGCAAAAATTGCAATACAAATTATCTAGTATCCTAAAATATAGTTATGTTGTGTTTTTAAATATTTTATTAAATTAGTGCAAAAATTGAATTGCATTATATATTTTAAAAAGCATACTGACTTACCTGCTTGGTCTTTTTTAAATTGATATTTTCATGTATATTTTATATTGATTTTTGTATTGTTATTACGTTTTATAACGATCGTTTCGGCTTAATTAATTATTATTATTTACGCGGTTATTTTATTTATTTATTATTTATTTTAACAAACGCCGCGTAGCTCACACTGCTTTTTCTTTCTATTTGCATACAATAAAAACGCAGACTAGCTTTGCCGTTTACACACATTGCTTTTAATAGACAACAAAAACACATAAAACATCTTTCTCTATTCGCATATCACTTTACACGCACACACACAAACACATGCTGGCACTTATAAGGTGAAAGTTAACGGCACCTCAAAAAACAACAACAACGAAAACTTGCACTTATCCGCCCGCGCACCTTTTCACACAAAGGCATAGCTTGCATTTACTCTAATAACTTAAATTGCACATTAAAAAAAATAACAAAAAACAAAAACAACAAATTTCGTGATCGCTTGCTCACACTCGCGCAGTGTAAGCGCTTGCGCCTATGTATAACTCTTATTGCACATAAAAAAAACAACAAAAAACTTGCATGCAGCTGCGTGAGCAGCTTCACACTTATGCAAAGCATGCGCTTGCTTAACTTATAGAAAAAACTAATCAAAACAACAACAAATTTCGCGCGCGCTTTTTCACACCCACGCAGCGTATGCGCACTTATGTATAACTCTTATTGCACATAAAAACAACAACAAAACTTGCCTACATCTACGCGCGCACTTTATTAATTTTGTTTAAATTATTTACCAACGACTGCCAATTGTTGGTAATGACTACACTCACCGGTTTTACATAATAAAATCATTTTTGGCAATGCCAAAATATATTAATTTTTAATAACAACCGCAGCGCGTAACCGACTCAGACGCGTGTTTGACTATTTATGATTCTCTTCTTTGCTATGTTCTTTAAACCGGCAGCGACTGCGCTGCAACTGCATCATTCTAAGTGTTGCTAATGCAGAAATCTACGTAAATAAAGTGTTGATTAATTCGTTTGCGCATCGCATCAGGTGTTTAATTTGAATATCGATGTGCAAAATGTAAATCGATAAATAAGATGGCAAAGCCCAGCTGGTTTGCATAAATGCTGCTGCATTGCTGGCAACAGCGCAGTAGATTTAAATATGATAAATATGATAAATATAGATTTTTGCTTGTTATTTTAATGTATAGAATTTAAATAAAATGTACTATTACACATTTTATATCGATTAGAGCCCAATTAATTCAACCATTCTGCTTTTATTTACAAAATTTGCTGATTGGTATATGATCAAATATAAATCAAAATGCTGTAACTCTTGCAGTCTTCAAATGACAAAAACTCAGCTATATCGAATTATTTTCATTATTTATTTTTTTTATTTATGAGGCTGTTTTATTTTGTGCATTTCTATATGTAAAATAATGCATGTATTTGTTTTTAATATTTAGTTTTAATACAACGAGTTCCAAAACAAATTTCTGCCAAAGTGATTTTTGGCTAATCTTAATAATTAGTTAATATTTTCGTTATTAGTTATATGTACACAAAAAGTGGTTTAATTGCTTAAAAAAAAAGAATTAATAAATAAAAAAATCTTTGTGAGCAACAGTTTTTGGTCAGGATTCTGCTTAAGTGGTACTACGATAGCTAGGACTAATTCTAAACATAATTCTGAGGTCAAATATTTTTTAAGTCGTCACATTTTAATTCGGGAAATAACAAAAAAAATGTTTGCCATAAAAGATGAAATAACTTTTTGCTAAAATTTTGTATGTTTATCATTAAAAAATATTTGGCCGATGAAAAGTGGATCACTTACGACAATAATGTGCGAAAAAGATCATGGGCGAAGCAAGATGAAGCTTCGCCTGGATTGACACCATTATTAGTAATGTGGTGTATCTGGTGGGATTGGAAAGGAATTGTTCATTATGAGCTTCTACAACCTGGTCAAACGATTGATTCTGTTCTATACTTTCAACAATTAACGAGATTGAATCAAGCAATTCAATTAAAACGGTCAAAATCGATCAACAAAAAAAACACACTTCTTTAAGGAGCCGGCAGAAACAAGATAGCTTCGCTGGGAAGTTTTGATGCATCCACCATATAGCCCGGACCAGATTTCAGATTTGCGTTTGTTTCGATTTCTGCAGAAGTCTCTTAATGGTATAAATCTAAATTCCGTGGACGCCTGCAAAACACATTTGGATCAGTTTTTCGCACATAAAATCAAAATTTCTACGTATGGAATTAGGGCTTTAGCCCAAAAAAGGAAAATGGTTATCGATCGGCACAAATTTCGTTTGATAAAATTTGTTTCTAATATAAGAAAAAACTGTTTTCATTTTGGTCAAATTTGTAACCGAACTTTTTCGAATACCTAATATTACACAAAAAAAACTACATTTTGGCTATGAATCGTTAGTAAAATATTTTTCTAAGTAGATAATAATCGTAAGCAGGCAATATTTTTTTACCAGGAAACGATTATAAATGTGTAATAGATTTAATTGAAAATTTATACGGTATAAAATTGATCCCCGTAACTCTTACATTTTGGGCTGTTCGATTGGATGAAAAATAAGTATATCACTCATACGCACCAATAACCCTATTTAACACCAATTCACCAATTGTAATTCTTAGCGGTCGAGTCATTTTAAGTGGTTTTTCCATTTACATAAATAGCACAATAACTTGACTAATGAAACTTGGTGGATAGGTTAGCGTCCAATATATTCAATTGCACTACTTTTAGTGCAATTAATTAATATCTTTAAAATAAAAAAACATTTTTGGTTTTATTTTTTTTGTATTGGGCTTATAATATTCAAATAAATGTTGATGTGGCAAAAATAATAATTCAACTCCTCGCATCTATTTTTACTTCTCATGCTCTTCGCTGTCAAGCTCTATGTTGCATTGGAATTCGACTTGATCCATATCAAGCTCACAATATTGATTGCTAGACTTGCTGTGTGAATAATAAATTTAAAACCTCAGAAAGAACAAACAGTGTTTGATGATATAATGGGATCTAATGTATTGCAACTCTTGGATACTGCTAGATCTTCAGTTTCTTTTCTTTGAGTTCTGTCTCTTTTGGAATTATATGTGCCTCATTTTTTTTTCAATGCAAGTAATTATATCCGAATTTACATAATTTGCTTGTCTTCTTGCAAAGTGCTGGAATAATCTTTTGCAATTTGTTTAATTCGAAGACAATCGGGAGCAAAAGTGTTTACTTTTATCAGCTAAAATTCACGTTTCGTCTCTATAACAGGTGCCAGTTATTGTCGCTTTTAAGTAATTAAAAATTGCATATTTTTTTGCGTTCTTCGTCGTCATTGACTTCCACATAACAAACAACTCCGTATTTTCGAACCTTAGGTATTAACCTACTAAATAAAATTTAATCAAAAAAGCGCAAAAAAGCACTTCAATATGTCATGTATTGGAAAGATGATTAAACATTCTAACAAAATCAACAAACTTTATTGGTGGAATGAGCTGAAAACATTTTGTAGCTCTATTTAAAACTGGCACGATCTGTAAAAATTATTTGTATATAACATTACAGATTTATGTTTACATGATGCATGGCGACCAAAAAAATTTTTTTAACGACGCGCAGTGGCACGGAAGCTGAAAATCCGTTGCAAAAATCATATCTTCTAAAACTATTGTGATGTTTTGATATTATATTTATATGAATTAAATTGCAATTAAAAAAACTCTTTAAAATAAGTATTCATATATGGTCATACGATAGCTGAGAGCTGCGCAATATGTTGTTGAAGTTGGATTTTGTTCTTTTTCATATACCTTTTTCTAGGCTTTTACTGGTCTTATTGCCATAATAGCAAAAAATCGCATACCATTTTTTTAGAGCAGGTAAATAATTTAATAGCTAAAACATTTATATAAAAACAAAAAATGTGTTATTTGGTAAATGATATTTTTTTTTCCCAAAGTTGAAAAAAAGTGGTCCAAATGGTGGTATGGGTAAACGGAAGTATTGAAAAAACTAGAAAAGATATAAAGTCATATTGTTCTTCATTATATTTAAATTACTTATACCTTTCTATAGAAATCAAGAAAATAGCAATTGGATCTATCGTTTTTTTACATGAATTTTTATTCCAAAAAATTGCGATTTTTTTTAGTTGAAAAAATACTTAACTTTGAGCGGCTGTAGCAATTAAACTTTGCGGCTGCCGTGCCTGACACCTATTTGCAAAATTAAATATGTACTAACCTATTTCCAAAGCTCCCATATAAACTTCCACCCAAATTACACTCTTCAAATCGATGAGAGTTGTTTTTTAATCTTTAAATAGAGCACATCTGACAAATTGCAAGTCGATTTAATTATGAAAAAATATATCTAAAAACAAGACGTCATTTCTTCCTTCAGAGAGTTTGAGACCAGTCTAACAATACCATGAAATATGTGTGAAACAGTAAAAACACGAAAAAAATACGGTGTGAATTATTGCGGTTATACTCCTCGATCCAATTCATCCCATAAAAATTCAATACGATTGAGGTCAGATGATCTAAATAGCCTTTGCACAACTATGACATACACAATTTTTATCTGATACCAGATGCTTATGATGAAATTGTCAGGTGTCATAATTAATATCGTGTGATCATCCGGAAACGACATAACGTCAAAGTATTACTGAGTAAATTTTATTTTTTTTTAAACTAATAGTGTTAAGATTTCGGCCATTTGCCATTTGCGGAATTTCTGGATTTTGTTCTTTAATGTGAACAAATCTGCATCTTAAATACATAGAAGCATTTAATGGGGGTAACTAATCAGAGTTATTTGATTTGTTGTCCAAATAGTTTGCAGCCATTGTTTTGGTTGGACGTCTGTTTGGATCCACCAGTTAAAGGTCGGACTTGCCCTACTGTGTATTTTATAATAATGCGAATAAAAGTAATTATACAAAATTTCCAACTAATACTATACATGCACTATGTAGGTCTATGTATATAGTATATAAGCCAGTTATTTCTTTTCGATCACTTTTCAAAATATAATAAGAAATTTTATCAAATATTCACAAAAATTTGATTGACAATAATAAAAATTGGCTTTTTGTCGTTTGAGCAATTAAATATAGATTGTCAGATAACTATCATACTATCATATCGTCTATTTTTAATGCCCCAGCTGACAACATTAATATGAGCTCGCTCAGGATCCCTGATTTTGCCGAAACAGTGGGGGGTCGGGTTTGCCCCAAAAATATTTTTGTTTGCCCTAAAAAATATAGACAAAATTACAAAAGTTACCCTTAAGCAGCCTAGCCTAGCGACAATGCACAATGCCCAGAGGTTTTCCCTTTCCCCTTTGTCTATTCTTTGTCCTTATATTATCTCGTACTTCCATTATGGGGGTTACAATGGGCCTGTTCTTGGCCTAAGTGAGTTGGGACCCTAAGTCTTCCTACCTACCCTTGAGGTATCGTACGCAATTTTTATTAAAATCGGTGTATTATATCATATAAAAATATCATACAAGAATATTGCAAATTCCATTTTTTATTATTTGTTTATAAAGATATCGTGATCGTGTTAGGAGCTTATAAATTTTTTAGATATCCCCGGATACTGTGCCAGTAGTATACAAAATTTTTAAGTAAGTCGATTGACTACTCATATGACCCCCATATAAACGATTGGGCAAAAAGAGTTTTCTGGGATCAGATATCGTAATCAAATTTAGCGCTGTGATTTTTTTAGTACTCTACAGATTTTAAGCAAATTAGAATCGGTTACAAAAAGTTTTCAGTGCATAATTTGCTTATATTATAAAGATATTGTAATTAAATTGGGGTGCTCCGTGAGTGCTGATGTCTCCGATGGTATCCTGTTATCGGCAGACTCAGCACACAATTCCTACTCTGACCTCCACGTGATGCACTCTGGTAACCTGGGCAACCTTGATGAAGATAACTAACCCGTGATGTTGGATGGAAACACTAAGCCAAGAGGTTATCGCCTTAATACGAAAAATCCTCCTGCTTCTGGCACAAGGATTTTGGAGGTGCCAAATCCTCGCGAAAACATCACGATGAATGAAACCAACTGCATCCAAAGGTGAGGCCCTATGCTCCACTGGGAGTCGAGGATGATAGAAGAAACCTAAGCAACACATCGAAATTGATTCCATTGATGGAATTGACATGGTAGAGGGTATTTCAAAGTCGTACAATTCCGACTTGAAAGACTAGCTAATTAGTATGAAAACCCAGCATCAAACTAACAATGTTTTTGTTTTTTTGCAGAAGTGCTAAATTTTAACTACTTTATGAATGAGCTACTTAAGATCTTATTATGGGCCAAAATAAGTTAGTCATTCAGAAATTTGCGACTACCTCTAAAATAATAAAAATGCTATTCCAAACCGGCTCTAGATAATAAATTAGTTAATCGCTTTAACTTAAAATTTGATTCTTAAAAATTCAATACACATTTAAATAATTTATTTCCCAGAAAACACACGGCGTATGAGTAACGCATTTATATATTTTGTTGTTTGTTTTGTTTGAATTATTATTTTTTAATTGTTATAATTTTAGCCAAAAAAAAAAACATTTTGTCACCAAAAATTGTTTTAAAATATATTTAAACAAAATCTGCTCTCAATGATTAATGACTTGGACGTCACTTTTACTTCTTTGCTCTGCAAATAATAGACCAACATTTTTGTGGTTGGCTTTTAAAGGCCACCAAAACTTGTTCTATATTTTAAAAACAAATACGAAATAGGATTTACTTGGTCTGCGTTTTTTCCAACTACTTGTGGTTTCGTTTTAGGTCCGTTTATTTTTTATATCAAATACAATAAAAAACTAAATTAAGCTGCTAATTTTTACAAGTTTACTCTCATGTGCACAATTTCATGAGTTGGGTAATATTCTAACTAATTGTTTTGAATCACAGATTTTTTAAACGCCCAAACAAACAACATTCGTTGACCCCCACACTCGGATCTTGAAATACAAATGATTTACCCCCAGACAGAATGCCGGTCATGTAACGAATTCTATTGCAGCTCATGAGATCACGCATCCAAAAAGTCATTTATAAATAAAAAATAAAAGTGAAATATAATTTATTTCTGAATTGTTGACAATAATTGCAAACAAAATCAAAGCAGAGAGCCGGCTTCCGTGCTCCGGACTGTTCTGTGTGATTCACAGACCTGTCTATGAAGTCATTTCGAGAGGCCCTCTTAAAAACCGGCCCGGCTTTAAACTATGACGTCGCATATTAGAGCTAGCATGTTGGAGGCGAAATTAACAATAATTATTAATAATTTTTTGGCGTTATTTCCCAAATCTTATTATGTTTTTATGCTGATAAGAAGGTGCTCTGTTTTCTTAGAACTGGCGCTCTGCTATTGAACTCATCTCTCGTGTTTGCGATCTCTTGTTCCAATTGCGACGTTTTGAGTTGTATACTCTATTTGTGGGTATATGCACTTTGTGCTTAGATTTGTAAGGAGAAGCACATGGTTGATAAGATGAAAAATTATGCATTTTGTAAATTGAAATCCAAAATTAGTGTTTTTTGGAATCTTTCATTTATCACAGAAGATGGATTTTCAAAGTTGTGTTTTAATAGCTAAATAACTTTAAAAATGCTTGAAGAGATAGAAATAAAAATTTGCATATAAAACGCTACTGAAACAAAGTTGCTTTGTTGCAAACAATTGGTAATCAGAGAAGTGACAAAAAACTGCAAACAATGATTTTTAAGAATTAAGAAGAAGAGGAATAATATGTAATATGAATATGAAGGTGATAATAAAGATGACGACGAGGTGAAAGCGAAGATTAAAATGAAGATAAGATGAAAACAAGATGGAGATAGGATTAAGATGTGATGAAGACAAGATGAAGATAAAATGAAGATTGGATGAATATAAGATGAAGACAAGAAGAAATAAGATGAAAATAAGATGAAGACAAGATGAAATGATTATTAGAAGAAAATAAGATGAAGATAAGAAGAAAATAAGATGAAGATAAGAAGAAAATAAGATGAAGATAAAATGAAAATATATGAAAATAAAAATAAGATTAAGATGAAATAAAGATAAGATAAAGGTAAGAGTAAGATAAAATGAATGTAAGAGAAAGATAATACGAAGATAAGATGAAGATAAGATGAAGATACATGAAAATAAGGTGAAGATAAAAATAAGATTAAGATGATAAAGGTAAGACGAAGATAATATGAAAATAAGATGAAGATACGATGAAAATGAGATGAAGATAAGATGAAGTTGAAGATGAAGACTTATCAAGAAGTGTAGAAAATTGAACACATAAGAATCTTAAAAAGAAAATTATACCAGAGAACACTGGAAATTTATTGGGAGAACAGATTAATACAAAAATAAAAGGTTGAATTCGTGTATTAATGTGATCTTAACGAGTCTCCCAGGTATATAATAAAATTATTTTAGTTTGGTATATAATTTTGTACTTTCAATTAAAGGCTTTTCGGGTTAAAAGCAATTTCTTTCTGGGCCCGACTCGTATTGAAATGGAAAATTAAGACGTTATTACAGTCTTTTCCTGGGTATATAAAATTTAATTCGGTATGCCTATAACGCCCGAAGTTTTAAAGGATAAAAAAGTAGTTTATTGAAAATATAATATTACCGAAATAATATCGAAAATTATCTGATGGATCCGTAATCGGATAATTGTCTTCAGAAAAAAGTTGGTTTGTTTTGTATCCGTTTTGATTTGTTGCAGGTTTTTTATTAGAAATCGAAATATTAAAAGTATATTTTTTTTGGAAAGCAAAACTACTATTTAATCAACTTATTTTTGGATAATTAAATTAGCATCAATAGGAGAAAAATGATTCAATAATAATTACTGATAAATAGCTTGTTTACTTTTAGACTTATGGTACAATCCGTAAGTGCAAAGGCTAAGAAAAATATTATATACATTTCATTTTATTATATATATTAAATCTGCATCAATTTTGGATTGTTTTTTTTTCTGTATATAGATGATTTCAATGGCGCTCAGTGAATTAAAACTTTTTTATACCCTATTTTTATTTTTTATTATTATTTTATTTATTTTTTGCTTAATATTTAAATGTTTCTATTTTAAATTGTAACTTAATTTTTAAATTTTGTATCCTCTCTGGCATTGTTACATGAAATATTTTTTAACATTCTTATTTTAACTTTTGAGTTTTTAGTTTGAATTTTGATACTTTTTAATTTTTTTCCTCTCTGGCTACAAATTTTCACTACAAAAACTTTAATGTTTTGGTTTTATTTAAAAAAATTTAAAATTTAAGGTTCTACAATTTTTTTTTCTCTTTAGCTATAAATTTTGTCTTAAAATTTTGTGGTTTACATTTTAAATTTTAGCTTAATTAAACAATTTTTTTTATCTACATTTTCTATTCTCTCTGATTATACATTTTTACTTGCAATATTTTTTAGTATTAATTTTCAGACTTTTGATCTTTTAATTTAAATTTTAATACTTTTTAATTTTTTCCTCTCTGGCTACAAATCTTATCTATTTTTTTTGTATTTTTAATTTTTTTTTAATTGTTAGTGAGTTTTTAAACATTAAGTTTTAGCTTACAAAAATTTTAAGCATTTTTATTTAAATTTGTAATTTTTCTATTAGCTACAAATTTAGTTTTAAACTTTTTACTTTCCATTTTAAGTTTTAGCCTAATATTTAATATTTTTGTGATTTTTTAATTTTCTATCTATTCTGGCAATTTATTTTTAGAATATTTTTTATCATTCATTTTTAACTTTTGGCTGTTTTAAAATATTTTCCTCTGCAGCTACAAGTTTTTATTTACAAATTGCAATTTTTTTTGAAATTGATTTAAACTTTTTATTATTTTGTTAATTTTTAAATATATTTTTTCTCTCTAGTACTTTATAATTAGGAATTATTTCTATCCTATTAAAATTATATAGATAAAAAATGAGTAAAAAATATAATTTTCTTTTCAACAATATTTTGTAGCTTACATATATGTGTGACTCTGAACCTTAAACCCTTTTACGGATCTGACATCAGTCTTACATCACTTGAGCTGTTGCACTGGATATCCATGCAACATATATATACGCAACTGGTCGTAAACTTCTCACTTAACTTTCAACAACCAAAAAGAGTATAAGAACTTCGGTTTGGTACTCTTCCCTGTTCGTTCTCGTTTCCAATAAATACGCTGCCTCAGCGATAGAGCGGCCAGTTGCTGATCGGCAGCGCAGCGAGGCGCTTCAGTTCTGACGGTTAAAAAAAATTTAAAAATCGAAAATAGTGCAAAGTGAAAGTGAAAGTTCTGGCTAGATCCTGGCAACAAACAAATCCGTTTAGTATATAATTTAAATGGAAATTTGAGTGCAATCAAAGAGCAAAAGTTGAACCCAAAAATTAACTTAAGTGAAAGTGAGTAAAAAAAAAAATTATCATTCGAATTTTGAAGATTTATGAAGCTAAATTAAACTTGAAAAAAATAAGAATATTTTGTACGCCCGCTAAAATTAAGCGCATACGAGTCAAAAATAGATCTGATGCATTTTCTCAGACAGTCCGATAACCTGCAGCGGCGTAGAAGACTAAATTAGTTGATGACACAAATGAATGGGGCTGGCTGTTGGTTCCAGGAGGAGTGGCAACTCTATAGATAGCCTCTAGCATATTAAAAATACAACCAATTTTCGTCTGTGCCTGGCCCAAATTAAATGCCTTGATTTATAGCTTAAAGATGTGCAAACAAAATGTGTGTTTAGTGAATCTTTGCACGAACTTATCACCGGATGGAAGCACAGCGCATACTTGAAATTTGTTCCAATAATTTGAAATATTTTTTTCGTGAAGTTGTTTTTGCTGCCAAAAATACGAATACATGTTGAAGTAGTATATAAAAAGACATAAATACAAAAACAATTGAGCAAACCTAGAGGAATTATCGGCGCCTGGCTTGGCTTAACCTTTGCTAACCCAAAGCCCAGTCAGTCAGTGATAATCTCACACAAGCTGAACTAGATTCCAGGCGGCTCGGCTTATCAGCTCAGAGTCTCAAATTTGAATTGATTTTTCTGCGACTTTTTAGTGTGGCAAGCATTTTTACAATATTTACAATATTTATGTTACTTATGAATGACATAGTTTTTACTTTACTTTACTTTTATTTTAGCCCTAGAATGAGAGCACTCAGTGTTTGTGTGCTGCTGTTTTTGGCGCTTGTCGGCTGCCAGGGCTACGGCTATCATCATGGTGGTTCCTCTGGCTATACCAGCGGCTATCAAGCTCAGTCCAGCTATAGCTCCAGCTCATCGTCAGCCTCGTCCCAAGCAGGCGGCGGAGAGCTTAGTAGCTGGGCCTATCGAAACATGCGTGAGGTGCGCGAATTCGCGAATCGTCTGAAACAGGAATATAATTTGCTATCCCAGGGCAGCAGTAGCTATGGCAGCAACAGTTTCACAGCTTGGAGTGGTAAGTAAAGCTATATCCGTTTGCGGATGTACTTTTGGGGGGTTTTAAGCCCAAACCCTTCTCCCTGGCTATATATCCATGGGTGAACATTCTTATTTTTCCGATGTTAAAATATCATATCTTTTGATGGATACTAGCTGTGCAGAAAGCTTCCCAGATTCTTAAAAAAAAAAAAAATTTTAATGTTTTTGGTATAGAAGAAACAACGAAGTTATTGATTGATCGAAGGGAACGTCTTATATATATAATAAATGAGTATGAAATCTTATAAAGGTATCATGAGATCAAGACTATAGAAAATGCTCTTTTTCATATGGATGAACTATGAAAACGGATAAAAACAATAATAATAATCTTGAAAATGAATAAGCAATATGTCTGAAAGAGAATAGTTTGGAAATAAGATAGAAGATCTTTCTGAAAGAAATTAAACATTCATCGTGCTTTACCTTAAATATACTTTTGTTTTTGTTAAGTTTCTCTAAACTTTAAAAAATATGTTTTTGTAAAAATATTAATTTTAATTGATTTTCTGAAATGTTAAGATCAGGTCTGTCGAAAGATTTGAAAAAAATATATTATTGCAATATTTTTTCGATTCATTTTCAAATAAGTACAAATAAGTTAAAAGATTAATTCAGATGATAAAAAAGTATTTTAAAACGTTAACAATTTGGAAACATTGCATAATTTTTTATTGATTATTTTTAATCTGATTAATTAATTTGTTTTTTATTCTTATTATTTCTGTCATTTTTAAAAGATTAATTCAGATGAAAAAAAAATATTGCAAGATTTTTTTCGAATAACTTTAAAATAATACCAATTATGAAACATTGCATAAATTTTTTTTTTTTTAAATGCTTATTAATATTATTTTTTTTTATTATCAATGTTTCTGTTATTGTTATGGTACATTCTGCGTGAGGAAGAATATTCATTTTTGTTCTAATAAAAAAAAAAATGGCTGATAAATTCATTTTTCAATACAAATCTATCGACAGATTTAAAAAAAATTATCTCAAGTCTTAATATTTTAAAATAATAATCTCCAAACATTGCGTAATTTATTATTTTTCAATTGTTGAGTAATTAATTTTTTATCCAAAAAAAAATTGGTATTATTCCATAATTGAAATTTATGCACATAGCGTCCCGTCGATTGCATCAGCGGACGTTTTTTTTTCTATTGACGGCCTTGATTACGTGTTCTGGCTTTCAAAATAGGCATTATAGGTTTTTTGCATTAGCATAGAAAAGAATCAACAAAAGGTATATCGAAATGGTTAAGTTGGTGATATAAATTACATCTTGCAAAAAATTATTCAAAATCGCAATGAGTACTTTAAATTCCAAGGCTACGTTAGATCCTAATATGAAAATACAATAGTCTAGTGACCACTATATCGATATTGCATCGAATATTAAGATCTTTCATAGCATGGATGGTTCATATATATATAAATATTATATTTTGGCTAATGTGTTTATATGACAAAACTGGAGCGTCCCAGAATGTTATTGCTTGGAAAGTAGATCAAAACAAAAAAAAAATTGGGTTCTAAATTTGACCACATGTTCCTGTTTACGTAGAAATTTGACAAATCAAGTTTGTGATATTTATATAAATGATCATTCGCTCAAATTGAATGTACATTAAAATTATAAAATATTTTCTAATGGGCTCGCATATAACTTCTACAGTTTCGAACCTCATATCTTCTGAGTAGACAGAAGAGACCTGTGCCTCTTCGAGGTTAACCGAAAGTTTTAAGTTTTTAAAAAGACGAACGAGCAATTGAATCGTGTTGAGGAGTTTCAAGTGTATATATTTTATAATATAGGCAATATAAAGAATTCTAAGCACGAATTTAAAAAAATATGAAAAATTTATTCTTGGAAATTATCACAATAGTCCAAAAATTTTTTAATTAAGAAGAAATTATAGAGATTTTCTATATTCGTATACTGAATTGTGTAGTTAATATATTGATTATTGTATTGACGAGTTTGAAATATTTCAAAGTTAGACAATCAAATTCGCTCTACTTTTAAAATAAGTTTTTTTCAATTTTATTATGGAAATTTAAAAATAAAATGAACGAATTTAATAAAATTATAATGCAATAAATAGGTATTGAGTATTTATTTTTTCACTGATTTATGCGATTATAGGCTATCTATATTCTTTTCCATTTTAGTAACTTTTATTGCCATTTAAAAAAGAACCAGATCCAATAATCGAAATTGAATTGAATTGTTCAATGACTGAAAAACTATTAATCGTAAAAAGCCTAAGGATAACTCATTTTGTATATAATTTCTATTACTTTAATGAAATATATGGGTTAATTTAATGAAAAACTTACCGATAGATATATGCAAATATTTGAAAAACAAGATTTCAAACTTTTGACTTTCAACCGTCATTGTGCTTGAAAAAATAAACCTACAACCTTGATTTAAGTCTTGTTTGATATATAATTTCTAAGTTGGCTATATAAAAGATATCCTGCAAAAACCGTACTAACATAGATTGTCAGGGAGTTGTGACCTAAGCCATTCACACAAATACGAGGACTCAGTTTTAGAATTTGAACGAGGTCACTAACGATCCTTAATAGTTTTTACCATTAAGTATTTTTTTCCAGTTGATAATCTCCGTTTACTGTACTATAATTTTGATTGAAAAAAGTTTTTGGTACAAAAAATTTAATTATTAAATTTTCATCTTAATCTCTTGTGAATTATAAAGGGACTTCACCCCGCCTGAACATTTGAGGGGATGGGGATTATTTTTGAAGCAACGTTTCACTTTCTTTTTACTGCAGTTATCATAAGATCTATTTTATTTATTTGCTTCACATTGTGTGATTTAGAATAATTCTAGGGAATAATTAAAAAAAAAAAAAAAAAAATTAAAAAAGCCTGAGCAACATAATCCTTCAGGCTGCTCATAAGATCCAACCATATTGCTTAATTTGAAATGTAATTGCTTTGCCACTGAATCCCAAATTTGGATGCCGTAGCTCCAAATCGGTTCCAGAATGGTTTAACATATTAAAAGCCTATTTTCTACTTAAAGTATCATTTTTTTTCATTTGAAATAAGTGAAAAATAAAAGTAAGGACATTAATGGAGACAATTAAAGACAATACCTGGTCTCCAAAATAGTGTACTTCAGTAGTTTTAAGCGCAAGGGAGACAAGAAAAATATAGCTACAGCACCTCAGGTTTATATCGCTTGTAAGCTAATTTCTTTTGATTATAGCCCAGTTCATTAGGATCTTGCCTTATCGAGCAATTTTCATTTAATTTGGAGTAGAAAGTGGGGACCATCTATTACTGTGAAAAAAAGAAGAAATTTATCTGCAGAGCTTTCATGATTAAGCAGAACAAGAATTTATAAAATTTATTTAAAAATTTGCTTCTTTTCCGTATTCCAGGCAGTCAATTATGCAATACAGTTCATATAGTTATTTCGAACAATCGGAACCGGATTAGAAACCGGATCAGGCCGGATAGTTTTTAATATTGAGTAAAAGTATTATTAAATAAGAAGATTATATTTTTGGGAGCAAAAAAATATATATTTATTATTTGGGTGAAAACAATAAGCGAAAAATGTTCTTATATTTTGTGAAGAGAGCTATCAAATCAGCAACGATGGTTTAGAGATTTCCAAAAAGTTCTTAGCAACAAATTCTGTCTTTACCATGAGTTATTAGACTTAGAATGAATTCTTGAAAGCCTGATATTGCTAGATGAGTTTAATATCTTGATTATCCTGAAGTAAATATATAAAATAATTTTGTGTGTTACGCTGGAATCAATATACAGTCGACCCATCTTACAGCGGTTTTTCACAGCAGCCGAACTTTGATTCGTTTTAGAAAATTTTGCATTAAACTTAAATTCGTGACAAGGAGAGAAAAAAATTCAATGTCACTAAAAATTTCCCGAATTATAAAATGTATTTGTTTTAGAAAACTTCGTTAAAGCGAAATTCGACTATGCTTCCCTAACCTTCAAAAATATTGAATTAACAATATGCATTCGTTTTATTTTCCTTTAGCTACCATACTGGAACTTACTGGCAAATCCGCCAGTGAATTGGATACTTTGTGCTCAGAGACCAGTCGTCAGCTGGTCAATGATATGCGTCAAGGCATCATCAGCTATAGCACCATTGCCCAACCAACCTTCTTTGATGCGAAAGCTGCGGAAATATTGGAGAGTTACAGTGCCAGCGTGCAGCAAACACTAGACTTAACCGGACACTTCCAGCCTGTGGATCTAAGCCATTTTGATGAGGTCAAGAACTATGCCTACCCCGCCGAGGTCAAGGTTATCGATGGCAAGACCTATGTGGTGCACAAGAACTGCACCGAGGCCTCTAAAGTCACACCTGGCTACAGCAATGTGATCATTGGAGGTGGCAATACTGCCGCCGCTCTGACTAATGGCTACTATGTGCAGAATCCCAGCACTTCGACAACCATAACGCGCAAGAAGACAATCTACGATTGGGTTAGTGAGAACATGGAACCAACTGTTATGAACTATAGAAATACTATTAATGTGGATGGTCGAGCTGCAGGTTATAATGGTTTTGTACCTACGGGCACTTCCACCACCGTTATAAGACGGGTTAACAAGACTATAATTACGAATGCAGATGGTACCAACTCTGTGGCGGGCTCTGAGTCTAATCAGCGTTGGGTTAATGGCAAGCTGGTCTACGACAATCTCAGACCCTTTGGACAATGGTCGGTGCCGCGTGATGAGGCCTGGAAACGTGAGGAGCGTGAACATTTCTTCTGGTTTCTGTCACAAGGCGCTATCACACCACAGCGTCTGGAAGCCTGGCAGCGTCAGCAAGAAGATCGCCTGCTGGCAGTAGCTCAACGTTACCAGACCACTGTAGAGGTAATTGAAGAGTTCCATCGCCGAGAGCTCGAGCGTTATCGCGCCTTGTTGTCTCAGTATCAGTCTCAGATCAATGATGCGAATGCTTGGCAGCGTCAGGAACGCGGTCGTCTGGATTGGTTAATTCATCAGAACAGCCTTAGTGTGGAGGACTTTGAGCGTTGGCAGCAAGAGAACAGTGCCAAGCTGGTGCATCTGGCACAGCAGTATCGCATTACACCGCAGGAGCTGAAACAATGGCAGACCGAGGAGCTGCAAAGACTTTATGTGTTCTTTAATAATGTAAACAATTCCATTGGTCCTGCAACTACAGTGCCTGGTTCCAGCTCGCTGGTTGTTGACACCGAACAACAACGTCTGGATGAGCTGATACGCCAGCACAACTTGACCATTGCCACCTTGCAAAACTCCATTAAAACTGATCAGCAAAAGCTGAAGGATTTGTCTGTTACGTATCATGGCAACGTGCAGGATACAGAAAAGTGGCTTAAGACAGAACTGGCGCGCATTGCCGCTCTCATCAAGGAACAGAATGATAAGATGTCACAAATTACCGAATGGCAGGGTTCAGAGCGCACCCGTCTGGAGTCCATACTGAAGCAACATCAGGGATCAGTGGGCGACTTGCAGCAGCAAATGACTCGTGATCGCAGCTATATACAAAACCTGGCGGCCAAATACCATGTGAGCATTGAAGAGCTAGAGAAATGGCAACGCACGGAGCTGGATCGCTTGCAGCGCGAGGGGCAGCAAAACTTGGAAGCCAACGTCAAGGAATGGCAGCTGCGCGAGCGTGAACATCTCAAGACAATTATAAGCAAGAACGATTTGACCATTGATGAGTTCCAAGCGCGCATGATTAACGATCGCTCGCGTCTGGAGGATTTGGCACGCACCTACAAAGTGCAGGTAACTGAGATTGAGGACTGGATCAAGGGTGAAATCAAGAAATTCCAATCGGAGGGTCTGCTGAAGGAAGTAGAGAAGGAGCTAGCTTTGTGGCAGCAGCGCGAGCGAGAACGTCTGCAAAAGATTGTGCAACAGAATTCTCTGACTGTGGAGCAGCTGGAGTCAAAGATCAAGAACGATCAGACGCATTTCTATGAGCTAGCAAATACCTATCAAATTCGCGTTGAGGACATACAGGATTGGTTAAAGAAGGAACTGTTGCGTCTGCAGAGTGAGGGTTTGATCAAGGCTGAGGCTTTGAAGGATTGGCAGCAGGCCGAACGCAATGAGATCATGAAGATCGTGCAGCTTAACAAGCTAACCATTGGAGAGTTTGAACAAAAGCTGCTTGCCGATCGCCAACGTTTGCAGGATCTTTCCAAGACTTACAATGTGCAAGTGTCTGATATAGAGCGCTGGATTGTATCGGAGGGAGAACGTCTGCAGCGTGAGGGTCAGCTTCATATGCAGGAGCAGTTAAACAATTGGCAGAAGATTGAGAAACAGCGTTTGCTGGACTTGGTCAACAAGAACAACTTGTCTATTGAGGAGTTGGAGGAGCGCATCAAGAAGGATCAGGTGCATTTGTACAGTCTAGCCCAACAGCATCAGGTGCGCGTGGAAGAGATCGAGGAATGGATTAAACAGCAAATTAAGAAGCTGCAAGCTGATGGCGTTCTTGAAATGCAAAAGCTGAAGAACTGGCAAATGGAATGGCGCGGCAATCTTACCAATATGGTGCAGGAACGCGACTTTACTGTTGAGGAGTTCCACAAATGGCTGCTGGAGGATCGTGCGCGTCTACAGAGCCTGGCCATGCAACACAATGTGCAAATTGAAGAAATTGAAAAGTTTGTTAAGAGCGAGGAGCAACGTTTTGTTAGCATGGGTCTATTGAAGCCCTCAGAAAAGCTAACCAACTGGCAGCAGGTGGAACGTATTTATCTAGAGCGCTTGGCAGAGAAGCAGTACAAGTCCACAGAGCAGCTGGAGGCACGTTTGCGTCAGGATCGTGAGCTTTTGGAGAAATTGGCTCGCGAGTACAGTGTGCAGGTGGAGGAAATTGAAAAGTGGATGAAGCAGGAGTTGGCACGATTGCGTGATGAGGGACAGCTGCAAATTGATAATCTGACCACCTGGCAATTGGCCGAGCGCGAACGCCTGGAGGCACTGGTCAAGCAGAACAAGCAGTGGAGCGTGGAGGAGTTTGAGACCGCCTTGCGCAATGATCGCGAGCATATGCAAACTATGGCCTTCCAGTACCATACTTCTGTGGAGGAAATTGAACGCTGGGTGCAATCCGAAATCGAACGTTTGAAAAAACAAGGAAAATTGGACATTGAGCAATTGACAGCATGGCAAAAGGCTGAACAACAGCGCATTATGAATCTTTTACAGCAACAGTCGAGCTTTACAGTGGAGGAATTTGAACAGAAGGTGCAAAAGGATCGTATGTTTTTGGTCAATCTGGCCGATCAGTACCATGTGAGCGTATTAGAAGTTGAGACCTATATCAAGAAGGTAAATATAATGGGTTTTATATTTGTTTTATGATTCATTTAAAACTTTCCTAATCCTATTCTTCCTAAAAGGTCATTGAGGATCTGCGTAAGAAGGGTCAATTTGAAATAGAGCAATTGCAAAACTGGCAGCTCGTGGAACGTGACTATATCAAACAGCTGATTGCCCAATACAACAATGGCTTGTCCACGGAGGAGTACGAGCAAAAGTTGCTCGCGGACCGTGTGCATTTGAATCAACTGGCTGATCAGTACCGCATCAATGTGGAACAAATAGAACAGTGGATGATTTCCGAGTTGAAACGTCTACGCGGCGATACGGAGACGGAAATCAAAAAGCTAACTACTTGGCAGGTGGGCGAAGTGGAACGTCTGCAAAAGTTGTTGCAACAGCAGAATCATCTAAGCTATGTGGAGTTCGAGGTGGAGCTGCAACAAGAGCGTAAACGTTTGGAGCAGCTGGCAAAACAGTACTCTGTGAGTGTAACCGAGATTGAGGAATGGTTGCGTCAGCAGCTGGTAAATCTGAAGACCACAGGACAGGTTAAGGTAGAGAATCTAACTAAATGGCAAGCCACCGAGCAACAGCGTCTGATTGAGTTGCTGCTTAAGCAGCAGCAGGATATCAGCTATGCGCAGTTTGAACAGCAATTGCAGCAGGATCAGTCACATTTGCAGGGTCTGTCTCAGACCTATCACGTGAGCATTGAGCAAATCGAACAATGGATGCGTGATGAATTGGCTCGTTTGAAGAGCTCGGGTCTGGTGCAGGTTGAGCAGCAGAATATATGGCAACGTGAGGTATGCAATGGTTTCAACGATTGGCTCAAGCAGCAGCACAATGGCGCCACCTACAGAGAGTTTGTGGATTTCCTAAAGCGTGACAAGGAGCGCCTGTCCAGCATTGCCAGCGAGTATCATGTAACTGTGGAAGAGGTTGAGAAATGGGTGCAAAAAGAGGCAGCACGTCTGTCGCTGATTGGTGTCATACAGCGTCCCGAAGATAACTACAACTATGAGGAATTTGTTAAAGTCTGGCGTCAGGATAATCAAGGTCATGGCGGTGTAGTTAATAATGTTGTTGTGAATAACAGCGAGGAGCTATGGAAACAGCAGACGGCAGGTCGCTTGCAGGCAATTGCGATGGTCAAGCCCATGACTTGGCAGGAGTTTGAGGTTTATCTAGTGGAGAATCGTCCTAGCTTTGAGCAATTTGCGCGACAATATGATATTACCGTGGAGGACATAGTTGTTTGGCTGCGTGAGTCGGCACAAAAGCTGGCTGATACGGGCTTCATAACCGGTTCGTTGACCGTGGAGGAGTGGCAGCTGCAGGAACAAAATTATATACAGGATCTCATCAATCAGCAGCTGCGCAAGCAACAACAATGGACCATCGAAGAGCTAGAACTCAAGTTAGAGAATGATCAAAAGCATATAGAGGATTTGAGACGTCGTTATAATCTCACCATTGAGGAAATACAGGCCTGGTACAAGCGTGAGCTCAAGCGTCTGTTGGATCAGCGTAAAATATTGGCGGGCAATCAAGTTGAATGGAAGACCACAGAAAAGGAGCGCCTGTACCTAATTGCTGTGCAACATCCGGGCTCCAGTCGTACAGTCTTGGAAGAGCTATTGCTGAAGGATCGCAATGCCTTGCAGCGTCTGGCTCTGGAGTATCATATTACGGTTGAGGAACTTACCTTGTTCATACGCCAGGAACTGAATCGTCTCGCCGATCTAGGCTTTATCTTAGATGGCGAATCGAGCGTTCAGGTGAACAATAATTGGCAGGAGGAGGAGCGTCTGCGTTTGCGTGCTATTGCAGCCACCATAACCATTACCGAAGAGGAGCTGCTCGAGTTTATTTCCAATGACAATGCCTATCAGCAAATGCTGGCTCGTCTCTACGGCGTGGGCCTGGACAAATTGGCTCCCTATCAGCGCTTGGCTATTATACACATGCAGCGTGAGTCGCTGCTACAGCAGATCAGACTTAATCATTTGCAGCAGTGGCAACAACGCGAACGTGATCGTCTCTACGACTTCATACGTAATCAGAACTTTACGCTGCGAAACTTGCGCGAGTGGCAACGCCAGGACATGCTCCTAAATGAATTTGCACGTAAGTACGGCATATCTGTGCATGAACTCAAGGAGTGGCAGCAGCGGGAGCTGCAGCGTATTATGCAAGTGGCTCAACACTATAAAATGTCGCTCATTGAGCTGCAGGACTTCAGAGATAAGGAACTGCGCTACATGACCTTCGTGATGCATAAGAAGACAAGCACACAGCACGAGATTCAGAACTGGGAGCGCAATGAAGCGGCACGCAACGTGGCGCTGCAGCGCAAGTCAGGATTGTCGGGAGCCGAATTGTTGGAATGGCGTCGCACTTTGTACTTGCTGAGTCAAGGACTGATCGATTTGCAGCAACAGGGCACTGATGGCGGCCGCATCGTGGATGCCGGCAGCACTAATGCCACATTTGTGCACAAGCCTGTGTACTCTAAGGATCGTGGAGATCAACCACCACATGGCTATGAGGAGTTCATAGATGACGATGAGCCTGGACTAGAGGGAGAGAATAGGAAGCCCGCGCCTGTACCAGCCCCCATAATTGCCGCGCCCACGCCATCACCTTCACCAGTGCCCTTGCCTTATGCGGACCATGGAGCAGGTGGCAATGCAGGCTATTTGTACCGCAAGCAGGAATACAAGTTTACAGTGCCCGTAGGCACAGCAGAAGCTGCTGCCAGCGCCAGTTCCACAGGTTCCTCGGCTAGTGCCAGCATTGGCCAAAGTCCAACTGGAAATTATAGAAATTGGCAATCCGGTTCTTTGACCAGATCTACTGATCATCACGAGCCACAGCTGCAAGTTGAGGACATTGGTCAGCAGCAACAAGTGGAGTTGGACTGGAATGGCAAGCTGCAGCAACAAGAGCAAGATCTGGACCAGCAGCAGCAACAGGAAGAAGTTGATTGGCATGCGGATTACAAAGCCGGCGCAGATGTAGGCCAGCAGCAACAGCAGGAGGAGTTAAGGGATCTAGGTCAAGTGCAAGTTGAAGATTTGCATGGTTCCAGCTATGGAGCAGCTCACAGCTCCAGCTCGGGTACCAGCTCCGGCAAGCTTCAAACAGAATCCACAGAACCAACGGTAAATTGGAAGAATTATTTTTAAAATTAAGTAAAGAAATTAAAAAAATTTTAACTTCTACTTACAGATCGAGGTGCAAGCTCAGCCAGAGCCCAAGTCCATGTGGGGTAAATTCAAGCAGAAGATCTTTGGTTAGTTGCCATACTGAAAAACTGCCATAATGCTAAAGACTTTTCCAACGAATACTTAAAAAAAATTCGAGCAATAATTTTTTTACAAACGTTTTTTTTAATTTGTAGTTTAGTCTTAAATAAAAGTGTTGGGTCTTAGTCCCGCACTAAAGGTCACATTTGTACCGTTAACTACTACTATATATATACATATATATATATATATTTGTATACATATAGATAATTATATATGTAATACTATATTTCTTTATAAGGACGTAATTGTATTTTGTTGCTTTTTGCCCAATAAAATTCTTGAAAAATATTTTTTATTCTTTGGTTTGGATCAAAACAGTTTCTGTTTTTAACGATTCTTACATAAAATATTTTTTAAACATAACGCTACGTTAACTATCAATTGATTAAGCATAACTTTTATAGATCTTTAGTTTCATATTTTGTTTTTCTGAAGGTATACGGCATGGAGCGATATGCGACGTTTTTTTTTATCAGATTTTTGGAGAGTGGGTTGTGTTTGTGGTAAGAGAGCAGGTTAATGGGTGTATGGGAAAATTATGGAAATACTGGTGCTACGTTGTAACCTGACACTGGGTAGAGCATGACCCAAAATGATAAAAACAATTGGCGAGCCCCCTATTTTAATGGGCTTATATCCATATTTTTAATGAAAAGTTGGCTAGAGTATGTTAGTTATGGAAGCTTTTGTTACTCTACTTTATATGTACGAGCATCAATATATCAAGAGAAAATATAATTATGGGGAAGTTAAAAAAACGATGGTTTTTATTTTTGGTTTAAAAAAGCATGATGATGGTGTAAGCTGCAATGTGCCAACGGAGTGATGTATCAAAATAAATCGAAAAATCTTTGTAAAAATAATACTCAACGTTAATTAAAATTTGGGATTCCTAACTCTAATGGTCTCCCAGATCTTGATGTTTATACAGACGGTGTGTCTGTCTTATCGATATCCGAGACTGGTACAACTGGGAATAAATAGCTTGGTAGCTGAAATGGCTTTTAATGCTTCTAACATGTATTGCAGAAATCTGTAAAAATCCTGACCCAATTGGTACACAATTTTCTTCTAAAACCTCAAAACAAAAGTTTTAATCACAGTAGCTGTGAAAAACTGTAGTAGATCTTTTGTGCAGTAGATATATTAAGTGATCATTTGGTGAATCGTTGAAAGTCTCTATTAATTGAAGACACCGCCGTTCGGATTCGTCTATAAACTGTAGGTCCCTGTTCTGTTCGAACAATTATTAATGGAGATCCCCTATTCCCCTCTCTTAGGGGTCAAACAGGGAATTATTTTTTTTTTTGTGAATCTTTACGTTAGTTCTGAAGCATGTAATTAATGACATGCAAAATGTTTCACATTAAATAGGGTGCTTTTTTATATTTATTTATAAATACAACTCAGAATATAATCTATCCACCACTTTAATATTATCCTAATGATTTTGGGGACATGATTCAAGCTTGAGAAGATTTTCATTTTTTTTCTCAATTTCCTGTGGTTTTTTTCCGCAAACCCTTTATTTTTCATTTTAAATGGAAGATGCGGGGATTGAATTATTATTTTTCCTTTTTAGAAATGTATTTTCATTATCCCATTTTTTCAAATATGTTGTTCTTTCGAAGAGCATATATGTAAGTTAACCATCTCTTAATTTGACATCTATGTACAGGTGTCGCATTCAAGATTTCATCATTTGACGTTTAAGATTTTTGAGTTTGGACTTAATGCTTGATACGAGCTATACAGGAATGTTTTTTGAAAAATAAGTGTACAGGGTATACCATTGTCGGGCACCGCTATAGTATTTTTTACTATCCCGGTTAGCTCGATCCTAAATTTCACATCATTATAAAAATATTTTTTTCAAGTTTCATTTTATTAGAAAGACAAGCTTCATTCTATTTTAAGCCAATTTTGTTGCTTGAAACTGTTTCGGAGCACGTGAATCAACTAGTTTAAAAAAAAAAACATAAGATTCTAGAAATGGTCTTTTCCAAGGTATTTTTATTCGGTACGTTTTTGAACTGCTAGGTCTTTATCATCTCTATTTTTAAGTGATATTTTCAAACTAGTTCGATCATCAATCCAGTTTTAAAATACAATAATATAAGACTTGTGTATAATAATTCTATATAATTATTTCTTATTTAACTGAGAATTGGCGAATGATAAGAGAATCCAGGAAAGTTAATTTGGTAAAATTCGATCTTATATTTCATACCCCTTTATTATATAAAAAAGTTTTTTTATTCTCATCTTTTTGAAAGTGTAGAAAATGTTGTATGTATAGCAGAAGATATTTGTTTCTCATGATTTTTTTTCATGTTTTTATAAAGTAAGGAATTTAGCGAAAAAAGTTGTATACAAAAGAGAATAAAAAATATTTTTTTTTTCAATGGAGCCGAATTCAATTTCAATCGCCGCAAGCGGCTCAGGGGAGCTGGTTGGTGAGCGAAGCGAGCAGGACGCGAAGCCCCCTAGTCATATTAAAAATTTGTTTTGGGAATTTCTATGCACAAAGAGTTGGTCTCTTTTTTTGGATTAATAGCAATATCCCCAATATTGTAATGACGCGCCTCAAGGAATTCAGTTTTTACTGGTTTCAGAGTCAAAAACGATCAATGTATGTAAGCCCTTATATTTGAAAGAGTAGCCAAAACTGTGAGTAAAAAAGTTTTTTCCGGAAAGTACGATATAACACACAATTAATTGAAACACTTCAATAGAAGATCTAATTGACGATATTTCTTCCGAACTTTTGTATTTCCTCGACTTTTGTGTTCGCAACAAATCGTGGAAGACGCAATTGGAAGCTGGTAAAAACATGAACATCTTATTTGATGATGATTATTTCCATTAAAATTCTAATCAAAGAGTCGATATGAGGAATGAGCATCGTGACAGAAATATTCTTTAGCAGATGAAGTTTGGGAGCTTTTTGGTAGCTGGTGGGTTAAAAAAATTACCCGATTCGGCAAGAATTCGCTTAGGATACTTCCTAGGTTAATTACTTGACACTGTATTTTCAGGATGGCTCAGAAAGCACGAGAGTTAATGATGATTGATTTTTTTTTCACCATATCGGGGTTATATTATATCGCTGTGCTAGGGGCATTTCAGAGAACTTCGAAAAAGGAGACAATTTTTAGATAGATCTTTCGTTTATGAAGATATCGGTGCTTCAAAATTTAATCAAAAGGGGTGAACTATATATCATACAGCATCCATAGGATCGATCTGTTAAAAAGCTTTTAGGGCATAATTTGTTTCTTTAGGAAGAAACATTTTTTTGTGGAGTACAACATTTTTTAAAAATCAGTATCGTAATATCGATTGCCAAAAATAAAGTTATCAAAAGTTTTGGAGAACTTATGCATTATACTGGGTATCTTCACCTCTTCCGATTTTTTAAAATCTTTTTAAAAGTTTATTGTAAAAATTACATAAAAAATTCGATTGACATTTGAAACACCAGTTTTTAGAAAATCTTTGGTGGTTCCTTTACTTAACCGGGAAGGTTCTTTGTATGCAAAGTCAGTATCAATTTTGAAGAGTCACTTTTTCCAAAACTATATAATTTGAAATCTATTGAAAAATTGATAAAGGTACCTAAACTTTTTTGACTAAAAAAAACTGGAATCCCGATTATTAATGGAATTATCGAATAGAACTTGTTAGTTTTACATTGTAGCACCAGGTGGAGGAAGGGTGACAAAAAAACAGCGTACTTGGTTTTAAGACTAGGCACTTAATTGCACGATTCTTTAAGAAAATTCATAACTATTCTTCTAATAATATTATAATTTAAAACTATTTGGACTGTTAAGATACATTTATCCTAGTATATACATTATTTACCATATCAGCTTATATGAGCTTCAAGTTCGGTTGTGCCCTGGCCAAAATGTGTTGCTCGGAATTGTAAGCCCTCGCTTAACTCCTCGGCAAACATATTGACACCTGCGCCCAAGCTTAGACCATCACCTGTTTCCTCCAGCACATGGTTCTTAAGCTGCTCAATTTGATGCAGCAGCTTTAGGGTCTCATCATCCAAATTATCATCCTCCAGTCGTAGCTGTCTTTCCTGCTCCTGCTCACCATCTACGTCCCATTCGAGCGACTCCGGCGTAGATATATGTGACCAGGAGTTTTGCGTAGAGCTGCAGCAGGAGGTGCGTGTAAAGGAACCGTGCCGTTGTCCAGCCAAACGTGCTTGACGTGCCACATGCCGCAACTGCGCAGCACTGACCGTTGCCGTGGTAGTCAATTGGTCCAAGGAAGCATAACGAGTTTGCTGACCCACCATGGCTGGAGCATGATTGTTGGCTTGTTGTTGTAGCTGTTGCTCCTGTTGCAGCTGCTGGTACTGCCGTAGCTGCGCGTACTCGTGCTCCCACTCCAGATCCAAGGATGAGCTGGCTCTTGAGCTATTATTCACTATGCGTGTATAGCTATGCAGTTCCGTTTCCTTGTTGGGCGTGGCATTATTGAGCAACTTAAAGACATCCAGATTCTGCAGCTGTATATCCGACAAGGCGCTGCAAAAGTCAAGAGTTTGTGCTTAAGTAGAGCCCACTTGAGCCCATTTGGCAGTTGATGTTGCAGGGTAAACTTACCTGTCATTCTGCAGCTTGGCATAGCTGGGTTGTTGCTGTTGGTCCCAGTACTTGTCAATGAACTGTGGGCACTTTTGTTTGCGTTTAAACTTAAGTATGCGATAGACCAGGCCATGATGACGACAATGCTCGCTGGCATGCGATATGAGCTCGGCGTCCTGTTCATCTGTTGCACGGCGCCTGGAAATGTGCAACAAAGGATGATGATTTTATTTATTATGCACACACACTTGGGAAGGCTATTTTTAAATTGTGATGAAATTTGAGTTGCAGTTGTTGTGTGGGGCTTAACACTTTGACGGGGTACATTAAGTTAGTGGAGTGCCTTGAGATATGTATATTTCGAACAACGTCAATTTCTCACCAGTAATATCTTAAAAGCATTTCGTCGGTATTTTTTAGAATTAAGGATATCGGTACTAAGGAATATTGGATTGAATTCGAAAAAATAATAAAGTTTCGCATGAAGAACACTGCCTTTTTTGTGTATAGGAAACATAAAACAACTTCTCATAGTCTCATAGAAAGATAAGCTTCTTGATGATTAAAAAGAGAGTCTTGCTATGCAGATGATTTGGACTACTCTGACTTGTATAGGGATTTTCCAGACGTTCTTCTTCTATTAAATAAAGAAACTTAAACTTTTTACGCCTTTCTCCTCCCCCTTCTTCTACGACGTTTTCGTTCGTTTACGACCCTCCTCCTCCTCCCCACGCCTTTTCTTCCCCGTTTTCGTTCCTTTATAGCCAACTAAACAAAGCCACGGTAGACTAATGAAATTCTTCCAGATGGAGTACTTTAGTTTGTGAGAGTAAAAGTAAATGAGAGCATGGCACGTTCTCTCAACTGAAAGCCGAAGTCAGGCACCATCAACTTCGTGTCTGTTGCTTTTCAACGCCATCGTCGCAATAAGTCATTGCGAAAGAGTATAATCAAAACAAACGCAACGTAACTTACATTTTTCGTGTTTACAAACTTTCCAAATTACTCCCTTTTATAATACCGCCTGAAAAGTTTTACTTCAAAAATATAAGGAAATTAGAAGTCAAAATATTTTCTAAAATAAATTTAATTTCACATTTCTTCACTAGGACCGGAAGCCTACGATGAGTCAAAATAGTTTACCGAAATAAGGTATTGTTTCGTAATTTAATTTATTCGAAATCAATCCTTATAGAACATACAAAGATTTAATATGTAAGTTTACAGAGATAAAAGTTCATAAGATTCTCTAACATTCTGAATAAAAGTTTTATTCTGACAGAACGAGGACTATTCAAGTGGAATTCAAAAATTTTCTTCTTCTAAAGTATTAATTCTCTTCTAAAGCTTTGAAAATACCGAAGATAGCCTTGCAGCCCCTTTCGTTGCATGTAGTTAGTATAAAACCTTTATTTTATCATTTTACAGGCTTGTTCAAAAGAAGAATTTAATCTACAGACGAATATTTTTGATCAGATTGTCTTCATAAAGTAATTAACAAGTAATTAGAAAGTACGTAGATTATATATTATATTTTCTATAAAGATAATAATATTGGCGGGGAAAGCTGCACCCGTTGGATCTACGGACATCCGTTCTCCTAAACTAGCCCTATATCCTGCAAAAAATTTAATTATTTGAGATGTGTCTACTCTGGTGATGTCATATATCGATACTCTATGCCCATCGAGGAAGGATGTCCTTTTTCTGGCAAGGGTGTCTTCTAGTAAATATATGTAGAAAGAAGTTTTCCTCCTAAATCTCATAAAACCTGCAAGTGTTCGAGCTTTCTATACATCAGGTGTTTCCTGAGTGTGCAATGTCCCGCCAGTAACTCAGTTAGTATCCTAAGGAAATTCTTGCACATTTGGGATATTTTCTTGAACCTATTTAGGTTATCGGAGCCGAGGAGTTGTTTGGCTTGTCGTAAGCCAGCCGTGCCTGTATAAGCATTAAAAGTAAAAAGTTCCATTTTAAGATTAATTTATAAAAATTCGCCTTCGAGCTTAGTAGCAAAAGGTGATTACTCCAAAAATCAAAAAAAGTCCCATGACGGTTCCGATTGCGAGCACAAATCTACTTATCGGTTTTAAATTTTTCGCATTATGCTACGGATTATTGCTTATTAAATAAAATAAATAGATCTAACCTCTAATTTTAAAGTCGGGCGCGGGCGATTTTGGGATACCCTGTATCACTAGCTTGCAATAAAATCCGGTTCCTTCATAAAAAGCCAAAAACAAGAATTTTTAGGCAACAATTTTTTTTTTCGCCGATCGATCCTGTGGGAGCTTTATGATATAGTCAATCGATTTTAATCAAATTTGGTACAGTATTGAAAACTATCTGAAACTTTCTAGTGCCAAATTTGGTTACGATATCTTTATAGACATAACGAATTATTCATCTAAAACTTTTTTTTCGAGGTCATCTGAAACACCCGTTTTGGAGCTATATCATTAAACCCCGATATCAAAACAATAAAATAATCTTGTTTGGTTACTCTAGCTCTTACCATCTCTGAGATCTACATGGGTATATCGACTTCGCTAGTCACCCTATTCATATTTTAGGTAACTTTGGGGTGCCTCCGACGACTCCTTCTATATGTTACATACATTTTCGGCTTGCAAAAGGTATATTTTTTTTAACCCTCTTTTGAAGCTATTTTATTTCATTGAAACTCCTTTTGAATGTTCACGTCTATTAATGAAAATTCTTTTTCGTAAAATTCGGATCCTGGGTCCCAATTGCACCATCAGAATTTTGAGATGTTTAATGTTACGTAGCACAAAATTTGTTAGAGCCTGTACATAACCTCAAAAATAGGAAAAAATTCCGTTTTCCGTATTCGGATTCAACGGAACAGCTTACTTCGGAAATTACCTTTATTTTTAAAATTGTGTTATTTTTAAAATTGAATGCCATAAAAGGTAGATTTTGGAGACCTCAAGATTTGGGAATACGAGGCTCTTAAATTATAGGCATAAACCATACAAATATATGTGCAAAGAAAAACACATCTGTAGAAATGATATATTTATGAGTTCATACTGACATCTTCGAGCTTAGTTATGTAGACTAGGCTATAATTGTTTTTTAAATTGCTCAACAAAAAAAGAATCGACAAAAGGCTTTCTCTGACCAGATTATTCCTTTTCATCTTATGCCAGATTTTCGAGATAATCGGTTTTAAGATACTTTAATAAATTTTCCACTCAATTATTTCTTTCTACGTATTTTTTTGTTATTTTTTCAATACAAGTTCCCAATTAAAGTAAAAAAGAGATAATTGAGACAAATAAATCTATATATATAAGAAGAAACTTATGTTTAACGTGTTACGGGTGTTCTCATGAACGCGTTAACGAATTTTAAATCTGATTTTTTCGTGTGTTAGAGCTTGTCAATATGGAGGTTTTAAACCTATTGCGATGTGATTGTGTGTATTGGTTCTGAGATATATTGAATATCGGTTTTTGTGTGTATATTGCCAGAATCCGGTCAAGACAGATCCGTGAAGCGCGCCATTCGACTAATAATGGAGCAAGTTTGAATCCAGCTGCAAACTAATCTAAAAATCTTATATTTTTCCAGGTAAGTTAACTAGAGAATCTTACGATGTTTATTCACTTTAAGAGTATTCAAAAAATTGGGCAGGACTACGTCTGCCGGGCTCACTAGTATGGAATAAAAAAGTCATTTATTTTTTGTATAATGAAAACCTTTTTTCCATCCGCGCAAATTCGTAACAGGGAGGATCAACTACGTCTGCATTTCTCAATTTCTAGGTAATTTATAAAACTTGACAGAATGGTGTAAAACGGTCTCCAGTTTCGGACCTGCAACATGAACATCTGAACCACTTCAGTAAGAGATGAAGGCCAATCCGAAGTTCGATTTTTACAACTGTTTCGAAGATTGAAAAATCCGTTGGCATAAGTACATTGTATCAAGAGAAAATTACTTCGAAGGCAATGAAATCAATTTTCGCGAATGAATAAGGACTTTTTAAAATAAATGCAACTTATTTTTTGGACACAGTAGCGTTTCATTCAGTTACTTTCAAAGCACAAATCGAGAATTTTTTAAACCAATGAATACAGTATTTTTAATGTATGGACATTATAGCTCCCCTTTAGAAACTGATATGCTCTACATTTAAACTATTTTACTTGCACTCTCAAGACGCTAAAAAATAAGAGATTGCTTTGGAAGTTTTTATGAGCAAAGCTTCTGTTATCGATTTGCATTGATAACTCCAAAGCACGCGAGTTAATGATTCCAAAAACCCTGCTCAGTGGTTTTCCCAGAGTATCTAAACTTTGTCAATACCCAGTTAGCCATTTCTTGCTAGTTTTCCCCAACACTTTAACCCAAGCAAGCAGCAACCCCTTTCGAGTAAATAGAAGCTCTGGCGGTTATTGTTATGCTAGAGCACGCACTGAGGCGTTGCATACTTTTAGGCTGTTGACCTTTAAGCGCTCACCTGGCTGCCACATGCAGCTTGTTGCACAACCAGGGCTGCTAAATTAGGTTTACCCATGTAATTTAAGTTGGAAATTGACGACATTTGGGGCTAGCCACAAATTTGCACTAATTAGCGAGGCGGACTTGATTGGGGCATTGGATTGAATGTAGGTGGCTTTAAGTTGGGATGGTTGGGGTTGGCTTAATGTACCTATTGTGTGATATGTGCTAACGTTAGCGGTTTCTATACTTTTTATTGATTGCCAACTCTGCAATAAAACCTAAGGCTAAGTGCCTCAGTTCCACGTTCCATGTTCCATGGCTTTTTTTTTTTTTGGTTTAATAGCTTGGCTTATTGGATTTGCTTAGCATACTTCTGTGCGTTTCAATTGAATGGCAAAGCACAATGCGCAAACATACACAGATGTATTGTGTGTACACATGCATTCACATATGTATTTGTATACAGTACATAACGCACATATGCACACCAGCAAAGTCAAACAAATGAAATTTTAATTAACATCGTATGACACGCCTCGTTGTGTGGGACATCTCTGTCGACTGACAGAGTCGATTTTATTCAGTACGTAGTGAGTGTGGATATAATACAGTACGGTGGACTAGTCCTTGTATGGGACATCTCTGTAGTGACAGTAAATTTTCTTCAGTATAAGTAAAATATGTGTATTTAAATATTCTTCAGTACGGTAGACTAGTGCGTGAGTGAATTGTCTGTCGTTCTCCTACCTCTCGCCTTAATCTTAGGTATTTGCGATTTCCTAGGAGGGGTTCAATTACCACCAACCGTTGCATCTCTTTAAGGAGGAATAGGATGACTGAATACGTGATGGGAACAATCGTCACCGACGCTCTACAATTTGATATTATTTCGATACTATTTTAGAAAACTAGGTGTTAACTACTACCGCTGCAGCACAGTAGCACACTTTTTTGTCACTGGACAAGGTACTTGTGCGTACTGGGGGAATATACAAATTTGGACATTCCATTCTCAATATATTTTTCAAATATTCTCACAGTATCCTCAGGTGAACTCGCCCCACTCTGGGTTAAACGCGCCACCTGTGGGAGATAGAGCTGTTTTCGCGGTGCTTATTGCTGAATAGTGGAAACCATAAAACGAGAAATAAAATTGGCAATTTTATAAAGAAATTCTATTTTAAAATAACAATAATTTATAAATTTTCTTTAATTTGTATCCTAACGCAGGCGGCCTTGATTTTTTCGGTGCGGATGAATTTTTGCTGGGTTGTTTGCTTTGTTCCTCTTGTGCCAGAGTTTTCATAGGCTCGGGGTCGGTAAAGATGGCAAAAATAGTTTTTCGCCCCGGCGTAAAGTTTGCATGAGCCAAAACCAAAAAAGCATGGCGCACTTTGCCCCAGGCTAAGTGGCGCGTTTTGCCCCATAGGCACATTTTCAAGTCGGTAACTTCGCCAAATAATATAGGTTTTGCCCCATAGGCACATTTTCAAGTCGGTAACTTCGCCAAATAATCTAGGTTGAATATTTCCCAAGTGGCGCGTTTTACCCCACCCTCCCCTACCCCATTTTTTCCTTACTGCACAGGTATCTATATACATATACTGGGGTCAATTGCTACCAAAAGGTTCTTCAAAATATTTTTCGTGTATTGTCCCGCCATTTAATGGTAGGATAACCAAGGGTTCATGCAGTCTACTCAATATTCGTTTATCAGTCCATATTGTGCCATCTCTTTAGTCTAATAAAGGGGAGAGAAGGATTTTTGGAGATATGGAGCTAAATTTGATTAAAGAAAATTATCATTGATGCACTACGATTCTTCAGTCATTCGCCAGTTTAGTATTTGCAAAGGCCAGAGGGTATAGTGAGAGAATTGGCACTCCTCAGGAATCTATTGACAAATCGCTGCTCTTTAAATAGTTTAGAACCCTGTAGTCTCGAAATGGAGCTTCTGTAATTAACCGATTTATTTAAATAATTTTTGGATCTTTTACAGGAATCTTAAAAAGCGACAGCCAAATTTGAACCTGTCCAATAAAGATTTTTATAAGAGAAGGGATTCTATGCATTTAATAGAGTTTTAGATTCTGACCTGATATCTACAATATTAAAGGATTGCTAAAGTCTTTGTAGATACCATGGCTTTATATTGTTCTGGCAAAAGCCCGGTTATTATTTTAGAAACTTATTAACCCATATTATTTGTGGTATTCAATTTAAGCTTACAAGGGAGAAAGGCGTTCATCTGCCAAATTGGAGTTTGGAGGTGGCAAGTGTCCCCAATATACGGCACCATAATTTAAGATTGCCACTAATTTAGACTAATCAAGGTTAGTGCAAAGCTTAGCGCCTTCTAAGAGGGGCGAAAGTAGACACCATTTTGGGTGGGGGTCTTCCAAATATTGTGGGATTTTTATACAAGGGCCACACATTCCTATTGGGTCTCTATGAAAATTGTAAAATTTTTAAGAATTTTGGATATATCGAGGTGCCCCTCTTCCTGGAACTGGCCATGATGACATTTACTATCTACTATTCCTTGGTCTCTTCGAACAGTTATTGATAGAGATCCCCATGCTCCACCTAGGGGTGGCTGACAAAATAGTCAGTAGGCAAAATTAATTACTCTTCCGTTATTGTTTTTTTGGAGGTTAACGCTCGTAATAAAACGATACCTGGCCAGAGCCTTAGAGAATGGAGCGAAGAGTACCGCAGAACTTACTTTACTTGCATCTACCTGGTATCGTGGCACACTTGGTATTGGACTAAATACGGGTAGCGAAGTAGAGCTGCTTGAAGGCAAGCTTTATATAAGGATGGGCAAAGATTAAGATATCACTTGTTCCAGCTAAGAAGCAAGTCAAAAGCTTAAGGAACTATCGACTCGAAGTTTATCAGTTTAGATATTTCTTTTATATTTAAACAGATTGACAACTAATAATCCAGGTACTAATGCATTAAGCTAAGCAGAATCGGACTTCAGCATATCATAAACAACACGAATGCCGCGAGGTGAGAACTATTAAAGCCTGGCCAAAAAAATTGCAATGCAAACTACCCAATCCAAAAACATTCCGTATGGCAAGGAGCTGAACAAAAACTCGTTAAAAACACGCACTGCCTGTTTGTCACTTTGGGACTTGTTGACGGTACTGCAGCAATTATGAAGTCTCTTTATGGCACTCACCACAGACAACTGCTTGAAGCGGCGGCGGCAGCAGCAGCGGCTGCTGCAAACGTTTGATGTGTAGACGACGATGAGGAGGAGCTTGGCAATGAGGACGACTCCGATGACACACAGCTGCCGAGACATGAACCCATGCTCCACAGACGGCGCCGCAAAGTAGGCCACGTTTTTTTGTGTTCTTGTTGTTCTATCTCGCTGTTCCTGCTCCTCCCTCTCCGTTTATGCTTATGCTGCTCTTCCTGTTGCACTCACTTTGCTACTTTATTACAAATTGCTTGACATTAGATTTTTATGCGCATAAAATTCCGACTGTGTCATAGTTCAGTTCAGGTTTCCAGCTCGCTGCTGCTACTTGTGGCAATTGTTGTAATTTCTGTTGTTGTTGTTGTTGGAGCGCACTTAATTGACTGGCTTTGTGCGGGCTTCATGGCTGGCTGGCTGCGCATATCCTTGCCCTTTGTCTGTCTGTCTGTCTGTTTGTCTGTATTTGCTGGCAAAAATTGTGTTGTTGTTTCGCAGAAGTTCTCAGGTCAAGGCGAACTTCAATTTTTTCACTCGTTTTTTTGCATACACTTTGAAGTGTTTTTCAATTGCAACAAATTTACTAACACACGCGTAACTCTTTTGCATGCATGTAACGTACACACACACGCGCACAAATACTACGTCACTACGGTGACGCACCGCATTATGTGGCAACTGAAACAGTCGCAACTTAGCGACCGACAAACCAAGCGACCAAGCGACTTGGCGACCAAACGACTGTGCGGGTGTTTTTTGTTTGACTTCTACTACTACTAAAACAATCCGTTTGACAATCAGCTGTTTCTGGCAGCTCAGTGTTTTTTTGTTGTTGTTGTTGTTGCCATTTACTTTTTGCCGTTCACTTTTACGCTTGTCACTTTTCTGCGCTGCGCTTTGAAGTCAAAAAGGAAGCATAAAGTCAAAGCTTTAACGGTGGAGCTTTGAAAGTTAGTTAAAAGCTGACAGTTTGAATGTAACAGCTTTTGAAAAAGCTCTCTGGGCAGCAGGGGAAATAGTGGTTATTTTTTAGCAGACTGCAAAGCTTATATGTTAGCATTGGGGTAATTGACAAAAAAGACTGTTAAACATGGCTGTTAGCAGATTTAACAGTGGCTTATTGGGGATTTCATTGCAACAGAAGGATATTTAAAGCATTTAACAGAAATGGAGTTAGGTACATTTTGTTTAAAAGCTTTACTAAATTGTAGTAGGATAACATTGCCTTATAACAGAACAGAATGTTAGTTAAATAGAGAATGCTAGTCGAAACGGCTAACATAAGTTTGCTTTTGTATGAATGAATTGTTTAAAAAAAGAAAAAAATTAAATTTATATCTAAATCCTATTTTTTGAAAGCATAAAGTTTGATATTCAATAAACTGCATTCCATTAAATGATCGGGGATTAGAGTAATAAGGAATTAAATATCATATAAGTCGATTTGATTAACATGTGGACAAAACGTATAAAAAATAACGTGGGGCTAACAGGATTAAGGAAATCTTTAATTTATTTTTGGAATATTTTTTACTATTGAAAAAAATCTTTAAAATATTTAAAAACATATAAGAAACATTTAAGAAATTTCTATTAATGTAGAAACGATCAAACAGACAATTTAAAAGATATTTTCATTTAAATTCATTTATTTAAATTCTTCCTTAAACTTAAACAATCATTTGTCAAAATTGTTGATATTCATTGTCAGAAGGTAGATGAAGAGGAATCAGTGGAGCAACTCATGTGTAGATGCATGACACTATGCAGGAGGAGTCTAAATATAATGGGCTCCGAACTTATTGGGAATGTTACTAAATTCGCAAGAATCAGAATAAATTAGATTAATTCGTTCATTAAATCGACAGGTTGATTCAGAGAGGTTACAGGGGAGTAAGGACTAGCTCTAGTGATATCACAACAGGCCCTTTTCAGCCCTTGGTAAGTCGAAAGACAACCACTTCTACCTGCCTACCTAATCCGTTTGTATGAAAGCCTAAATCTCAGGGAAAATAAGAGCTAGAGAAACCAAAATTGCAGATCATATTTCCTATTTTTTTTCCTGATTTTTTCCCCATATCTCGGGGTTATATTATAAGGCTGCGCTAGGGGTATTTCAGAGGATTTTGAAAAAGGAAACAATTTTTCGATAGATTTTTCGTTTGATTATGAAGATATTAGTGCCTTAAAATATAATCCTTATGTATCATATAGCATCCATAGGAGTTTGTTTAGGAAGAAAAATTTTTGTGGAGTACAACATTTTTTAAAAATCAGTATCGTAGTAGTTGTAGTATAATTGCCAAAAATAAAGTTTTCAAAAGTTTTGCAGTACTTATGTATTGAGTATCTTCACCTCTTTCGACTTTTTAAAATTTTTTAAAAGTTTACTGTAAAAATTACATAAAAAAATCTATTAATATTTGAAACACCAGTTTTCAGAAAATCTTTGGTGGTCCTTTTTGTTCTTAACCGGGAAGTTCTCTTTTTCCAAAACTATGTAATTTGAAATCAATTGAAAAATGAATAAAGATTCTGTTCATACCTGGACTTTTTTGATTAAAAATACTGCAAAATCCAGATTATTCCATTAGAATTAGTTAGTTTTACGTTGATATTCGGCTGCTGTACCGCAGAAAATAATCAATTAAAAATTATGTAGCTCAAAATCTGATATTTTTTTTTAAATTTAATTTTTTTATTTTAAAATAAGTTTAAATCGGCTATTTTTTTGAGTTTCGAAATTCAAACTGCTTAGCAATATTTTTGTTTTTTACGTCCTTTTCAACCTAAATAATTGCAATGATAAAACTTTATTTCCTATTCCAATTTTTAGAAATTTTTTGTGATTAGAAATTTGAAAAAATTTCTAAAATTTTTGCCATATTTCGGTCTCGTTGTACAATTAAATAAAATCATAAAAAGAATTATTAGTACATCAACGAAAAATATAGTAAATTTTGGACGGAAGAGCAGTGCGCTTAAAAAAAAAAAAGATTTAAAATATTAGGAAAAAGTTTGTCATTCATAAAACTAATAATTTAAAATATTTTTGCAAATACACTTTAGTTTATTGGTGGTATTTTTTAAATAAATTGAAATTGTGTTTTTACGAAGATTATTGTTTAATCTGTAGATATCACGTCTTCCCACAACAATACTATATCTTGGACTTTCAGTCCAAATTTCTTTACTAAGCAGATGTTTTGGATGCAAAACAAGCTTTTAAAGCTTATTTTATTTCTAAATTTTTAAAAAATCTTACTTTTTTGTTGTTGTGTCACTTTTATTTCTGTCCGCCATATTTTGGACTACGACCAGAGTTTCTCCACTGAAAATTATCAGACCATATCTTTTAAAAGCTTTAAGAAAAAGCAAAACGATTTTCAACTTGTTTTTTATGTTTAGAATTTTTCCCACACATTTTCCGCTCATCTGACAAACATAAAATCAAATTCGTCTTGCCCCAATGTTGCATGCATCATATCTAAACAACAACATTAGGAGATAAAACATTTGTTTTAACTCAAACATTAAAATTGATAAACAAATTTCAACCCCTTTAAACAAAAAAAAATAAAGTACGCTGAAAAAAGCGTGTAATTAAATTTCAAATGCTTTCAAGGCTTGCCAGCTGTTAAGCTAACATGTGCACTTAACATAAAACACAGCGCAAAAAAAAAACAAAAACAGCAAACATTTTAACATAAGTTTCTCTTCTGCTGTACGCTTAACAGCTGCTGCAGGCTAACATAAATCACAGCGCTAACAGCAATAACAACAACAACTAGCGCAACCGCAACATTTGTTTACCTTTTTAACATGCCGCAGTCGGGCACACATCAAAGCGCAGTCTATCACTGCAGCGGGGTAGTGTGCAGTGGGGTCAGCACGAAAGCATTGACACAAACAAAAAACAAACTGCAGCCGCTGTCATCGTAACAGCCGTTCGTTCGTGCTTCGTTTCGTACATCGGATGCTGCGCTCGTTCGTCTATGCTCGTCGCTTCGGGCTTACTTTGGCACTTTCGTTGTTGTCGCTGCTTTCGTTTCACTTGCAGTTCGGCAATTGTAGCGCGCGGTTCTTTCTTAAACTCTGTCGTTGTTCGCGGCGTTTGTACTAAACTTTTTGCGCGTTTGCGTCCGGCGGCCGCGTGTTGGTTGTGCGTTTTCTTGTTTTGATTATTAATGCTCGCTCGCATAATTATTATCATATTAGAATTGTTAATTAATGAAGCATTGTGTGTTGTGCGTAAAAGTCAAAATCAATGGCTGTGCAAGAGCTAATTAATGCAATATACCTTTAACCCAAAACAAAGTAAATAAAAAAGAGCAGCCATTTTTTGCCGGCTTCTACTATTTACTGATAGCAGCCATCTTCTATGTATTTATTTGGCTAATTAAGGCATGTTGGCATAAAAGCAACATAGCGGAAAGCAGAATACATAAAGCAATAAGGCAATAAGGCTAACTACACAACAAGAATACGAAACATGCCCCATGTTGCACTATTTATAAATTGACTGTCTGCTTGTTGCTGACATTTGCTGATGGCATACAGCTGCTGTACTCCGTTTCCAGACATCTTGACAACTCCAAAGACCTCTTTGCCACACGGTAAGTTTGATTAAACAACACTTTGTTGCAAGTGCGCTGCATTATTATTTATAATAGAAGTGCACATTTCAATACAATAAATACAGTCGGGTTGAGAAGTATTCGCACACCTTTGAGTTTTAGAGCATAAATAGTTGTCATAATAGTTTTATGATGAATTAAAATATAAAAATTGACAGCGTACATAACCTTTCTTGTACATCAAGTAATTAATATCGAACTTTTCTATTGATGAGAGCAGAATATTGGTTCGTTATTAAGAAATTTCGTTATGTTTACCAGAAAAATAGTAAACTAAAAAAATCTTTATGGAGAAGAACTTAATCTGAAAGTTGTGCTGCATTACTAATTTTTGCGGAATACAAACTAAGAAGGATATTTGTATATTGTTTTAGGAAATCGTATGTTTTTTTCCCTAGTCATAACTTTTTTTTCTTTTATTTAAACAATATTACACAGTTTCTCTTATTTCAATATTTATTTTCCTGTGCCATTTTAGTGCAAAATAATTATTTAGTTAAACATTGAATTTTGTATTTATTTTGAATTGTTTCACTGACAAAAAAAATCAAGTATTTCTTACTTGAATCTAGGAAATTCACACTTGATATGGCTGGAAGAACTAAAATACTGAAATGCAAAATTTCGATCTCACAACAAGTATTTCAATTTTAAGTCAGAAATTTTTGAATTAAGAACGTCCAGTTATATAGAGCTAGAGTTATAAAATTTCGTTCCTCACAGTTAAATATAATCTTTGATATTCAAGCTTCTTGATTGGTTTTTATGCAAAAATTTTAAATTTTATTCAGAAAAGAATAATTTTAAATTATAAGAACGCGAGGAAAACAACAATAGCTCCGGAAATGGAAAAGTTTGGCTACTGTGAGACCAAAACTTAGTTGAAAAGTATGATTTCTCGTTGGGTTGCCAAAGAAGAAAAATAAGTTCAAAATTTTGTAAATCTCAGATAAATCGCTTGTAAAGCGAAATTTAGAGAATGCATGGATTGCTGTCAAAATAGCTTCGTTTTGGAATTTTTTAAAAACCATTTGGTCCTTAGTTGAAAAGTTTGATTTCTCATTGGGTTGCCACAGAAGGAAGACAGTTCCAAATTTTGGAAATCTCAGAACCTCTTTAAGCCCACAATATTTAGAAAATGCGGTAAAAAAAGCTTCTTTTTGGAATTTTTTAAAAATCATTTGGTCCGTAGTGGAAAAGTATGATTTCTCGTTGTTTTACCTAAGAAGGCATTTCCAAATTTTGGAAATCTCAGAACGTCTGTAAGCCCACAATATTTAGAGAACGCATGGATTTTGGTCAAAAAATGTTTATTTCTGGAATTTTTTAAAATTATTTGGTCCTTAGTTGAAAAGCATAATTTCTCATTGGGTTGCCACAGAAGGAAGGCAGTTCCAAATTTTGGAAATCTCAAAACATCTTTAAGTCCACAATATTTGGAGAATGTATGGATTGTGGTCGAAAAAAGTTTATTTTTGGAATTTTTTTAAAATCATTTGGTCCGTAGTTGAAAAGTATGATTCCTCTTTGAGTTGCCAAAGAAGGAAGGCATTTCCAAATTTTGGAAATCTCAGAACCTTTCTTAGCGCACAATATTTAGAGAATGCGTTAATTTTTGTCAAAAATAAGCTTCTTTTTGGAATTTTTAAAAAATCATTTGGTTCTTATCCGTAGATATTTTGATGAAAATTATAGGACGCCATTGGATTATTTTTATCCTAAAAAACTTTTTTAAGTATCACAAAATGTATATTTTTTACGAGTGAACAAATTTTTATCATAAAATTTACTTCGAGTTTTATTTATTGGAAAAATTAATTAGTTTTTTTTATTTTAGTTTTGCTTCCAAAAAAAAAATATTTTTTCCATTGTGACAACTGTGCGCTTTTACAGCTTAAGCTGTTGGATTATTTTTTTGTCTCAGTGTACGAAATATTGTGTATAAATTTTGACCATGTGCTTACTTGTAGTTTTTATATAGTGAAAATATCAATTTAATTAAATATTTTTTTATTTCTGAACTATTTTTGATTGAAAAATTTTATGGTAACAACTGTGCGCTTTTAGAACTTTAGCTGTCGGAATAATTTTTCGTCCCACTGTACGAAACATTTGTACGTCTTTGTGTATGTTTAGTTAAGATGTCTGCTGCACAAATGTTGCCTTTTGATTGTTTATGCATGGGCTTCCTGTTGCAGTTGCAAATACTACTTAAGCTAAAGGCGGCAAAGAGTTAATGTGGAATTTTCTATTTTAACCCCCCCCCCCGAAAATATCTCGAAACAATGCAGCTGCCAAAAGTCACAGCTAAAAATGCGAGGGTTGATTAATTGTTAGTTAAACATAATATATTTATGCTATTAATGTTTGTTGTTTTTATAGTTGAGCCAGGGGCGTAGAGAGCATTTGTGATAGGGTAGGTAACTTAGTATTAAATTACATAAATGGTTCGAAGGGTGCTATGTTAGCAATAAGAAAAGGAATAATTGTTAGTTTTACAAAAAGACGCTGAATATTTATGTTTTTTAAAATTTTATTTTATTACTTCTATACTTTGTATGTTCAGATGCGTAAAGAAATTAAAAAATTATAGCAGGCTTACTGCTTACTAAATCCTTGCAAGAATATGAGAAGGGAGCTATCTTACCATGTTTTATTTCTCTAAATGAAATTATGCTTTATGTGATACACAAATAAGAGTTCTATATAGTCACAAAATTTACATTCGTCCACATTTGACAAATTCTTGGAAGCATCTTTAAAGCTATTTCTGAATTTTTTATTAAAATTTTTTTCATCTATTTCGAGGAAGAGAATGTTCATTCTAAATGAAGTCCTTACTGAATATTGATTTTTTTTGCTGAGGAATTTCGTATAATAATTAAATAAATTTTGATTTTATTAAATTTATTTTAAAAAAAAGTGGTACAGTCGAGGCGGTGCCCGACGGTGGAATATCCTGTACTTTTTCTATCGAAAAAATATATTTTGATATTGATGATATGAAATTCGATATTTATACCTATAAGTTCCATAAATTTTTACCGATTGTGATGAAACTCAAAAGTTACGTCAAAGAAGCTGTTTAAAATATATGGGTAATTTTAAGTTGATCTGTTAAGGGGTGTGAGAGAAAACACGGTAAATCAATTGCGAAGGGTGGGGGTCCGCATCGATAAAATTTGGATGTGGATTTGTTCATAAGAGCGCCATGCATCAGATTACCAAAAATTGTTATTCGAGGTCACTTGTAACAAGAATTAGGTAGAGTCAAATATTGACGCAGTTCGTATTTTTTTGGACTATAACTTTTGCTGTATTTGTCCGATTTTTGTAATTTTTGACACACAAATGAATGGCACTATAAAGCATCACGCTGTTAAATTTCGGAGGAAAATATTAAAAAGTTTTGCCAAAACCCGCAAAAATCTACAGGGGGGAACGGGTGAAGATATTGGCATGATTCAACAAACTTCATTTTCTCAGGAAATATACGCCCTAGCTGGTAAAGTTTGGTGTTTCTAGCTCTCCTAGTCTTCAAGATATAGGCGTTCATTCGGACGGACGATGGCTCAATCGGTACCCGAGGCTATGATAATCATTTTGGTATAAAGGACTTGGGGTCGCTTTGTACTTTTAAGTACAGGGTATAAAAAATTATTAAAAAGAAAAAAATTTCGTACTTAAAATTTTAATTTTATATGCTAAGGTTTAAAAAAATTGTGATTTTTCTGGAAACATCTCGCTTATTAAGAAATACGTTTTATTTGCTATTTTTTTTACATCGTGTTATTTTTTAAATAATTTAAAAGGCACACCGAGTTTTAATTTCAACTCTAAAATAATTTACCCCTTAATCAAACACAGATGGCCGCCACTGGTGGTTGCAATTAATATGATTAATTTTGTATCTATTTAGGTTTTCAAATCAAAATAGAGAAACTTTATTTACATTGACATTAGAGATGAAAACTTCACTTTTTATTTGCAATTTTTTCATTAATTAAATTTGATAACCATATTTATGATAAAAGCAATATACTTTCACCATTATAGGTAATTTAGAAAATTAAACAATTAAGTGAAACGAAATTATCAAAATATTCGTTTGACCATCGAAACTGTATAAATAAAAATATTTGACATTTGTGTCAAAAGCAATCTATTTAAATGTGATAATTAGTTTTTAGGAAGCAGAGATTTATTTTAGAATTTCTATTCTATTCTATCCAATTCAAATAATTGGATTAGATAAAAAAAATGTTATATGAAAAAAATTTGTTTAGTGGCATACGATTTTATTTTAAGTCTACCTTGTGTACAAAATAAAATAAAAATATTGAGGAAGGAATTAATAGAATTAAAATGTTTATATTTTTAATGGAAAATAAACAAAATTCAGTATTTGATATTGTGTCCATATGAAAAGATTTACCAAAAAAATAAACACTTCAGATGAAATTTCTTTTTTTTTTAAATAAATAAAATTTTATTTATTTTTTTTTTTAGAAAAACAAATTTAAGATAAAATAAAATAAAAAGTTTTATTGAACGCGCTCAGAACGTAAATAATTTATTTAAAGAAACTTTTAAGTTGAAAATTCCTGGAGAGCAAGATGGATAAAAATATAATAGTTTTGCAAAAAGTAAAATAAAACATGGATGTCCTTTGGGAAATTTTTGAAAATATATGAATTATATATATATATAATTCCCTGTTAGACCCCTTGGAGGAGGGGCATAGGGGATCTCTATTAATAACTGTTCGAACAGAACAGGGACCTACAGTTTATAGCCGAATCCGAACGGCGGTGTCTTTAATTAATAGAGACTTTCATGGCAAATAGCGTCTTTGAGCTAGCGATGCCAGTGCTAGGCAAATGCACCAGTGCTACTGCGGGGAATCGAACCACCGACCTTCGGTTTTAGAGGCGAGTACGCTACCACTTAAGCCACCGACGGCCACAGATATGAATTATAGAAAGTTAAAAAAAGAACTATAAAAACTTATGCTCAATATATGAATGGAAGCCTAAGAAAACTTCTTTAACGCTTCTCGCAAAAATTTATTTTATAGTATTGGCCACTAGGATATTTACAATTATGTTGCACAAAAAGATATCTCCAAATGTAACTTGCATATTATTAAAGCATATTTTATACTCATTAAGTGCAATTCAGCCAACATCAACTTTATGGTAGCCAGCAAACTGGCAACCAAATTGGCAACAACCGGCGCCGTCGGTCATCATCTTGGTTAAGCTGCTGCCATAAAAGATTCATACACAGATTCCAACCCACTCTATACTCTATAGCCCAGGGCCAAGGTTACTACAGATTTTTTCAACATAAGTAATGGAGTAAAGGAAGTATGTATGAGTATGGTTTTCTCTACTTAAGGCTCTGCTTTTAAATTTTTTTTGTCTGAAATTTGATGGAACTTTGTATACTGATTAATTGCTTCTTTATTTGAAAAATTGGAAAACAGTTCATTTAATATGTTCGTATTTTACTCCCTTCGCCTTTTTTCAAAGTCCGTCAACATACAAATAATGCTAGGATAACAAAATTTTATATTGAGACTCTTATGTGACTAATATTAGGTCTACAACTTTTTTTCCCGCCGTTTTTTTTTTAATTTTAAAAATTATATAAAAAAAAATGGTATCTTATTTATGTTTCAAAGTATTGTCCGTCACTTTCCACTACATTGGCCCATCTTTCAGGCAACAAACGAATCCCGCGTCGGAAAAATTCTTCATCCTTTGATAAGATCCAAGAATCGATCCATTCTTTCACTTTTTCAAAAGAATCGAAGCACTGGCCCGCCAGGCCGTGTGCGATCGACTTAAATAAATGGTAATCAGATGGAGCAACATTTGGAGAGTATGGCGGGTGAGGTAGAATTTCCCATTTCAGTGATTCGAGGTACGTCTTGACTACTTTCGCCACGTGAGGTCGAGCATTGTCGTGTTGCCAAATTACTTTTTCGTGTCTATCAGCATACTGCAGCCGTTTTGCTTTTAATGCCCGACTCAAACGCATTAATTGCGTTCGATAAAGTGCACCAGTAATTTTTTCAGAAGGTTTTAGGTGTCGCCGTAGGAATGTGGCCGGGCAATCCCCATGATGTGCGTCGCTTCGAGTTGTCGTAGTGCACCCATTTTTCGTCCCCAGTAACAATACGATTAAGAAATCCTTTTCGATTTTGTCTTTCAAGCAGCTGTTCACAAGCAAATAAACGTCGCTCAACATCTCTTGGTTTCAACTGATACGGTACCCAGTATCCTTGTTTTTGGATCATCCCCAGCTGCTCCAGGCGTTTTGATACTGCTTGCTGAGTTACTCCCAATGATTTTACTAGCTGTTTTTGAGTTTGGCACGATTCTTCATTAAGTAAAGCCTCCAGTGCATCATCTTCAAAAGTTTTTTCTCTGCCACCGCTATGCCGATCTTCAACAACAAAATCACCGCTTTTAAAGCGCTGGAACCACTCGCGACACGTTCTTTCACTAATAGTATCATCAACATAAGTACTTGAAATAACCCGATGAGCCTCAGCCTCATGTTGAAATGAAAAAGTAAAATCTCCCGCAAATGACGTGAATTCGGTTTATAAGTTGACATATTTAATTAAGTGTAACTATATGACGCAAACAAAAATTAACTAATATCGATGTAAGGTTATATTTATGGATGTCAAAACTGATGGAAAACAGCTGTGATTTATTTATTTGAACTATTACTGGCTACTAGCGCCATCTTTTGGAAAACGGCGGGAGCAAAGAAGACCTAATAAATAAGATGATGACCTTTTGTAATTTTTTGATTTGTCGAGACTCTATATTGTTTACCGAGCCTCAGGTCAGACTATTAAATATATGGATAAAGTTGATCTTTCGAAGGTAAAACTCCAAAGGCTTTTACCACGAATTTTTAAAAACTTGCCCAATTTTATTTTGTTCCTCATCAATCTAAGGCAGTTATGGGAATAAATCACGTAATACAGCTTACAAAGAACGTCTTTCCACGTGCAACTTTGAGTAGCTGTTGATGACAAAATGTAGACGTAATCATATAATGAATAAGGAATAAAAGAGATTAAAAAAAAAAATTATTTTTTTAATCTTTTCAAATCGATTTGTATGCTTTGCTGCCCTTATGTTTTTATTGTTTGTGATGACAGCTTTTAGAACACTATTTCAATGAGGTTGTCTCTAGAAGGTCAACGCACAATCCCATTGTCTTTAAAGATAAAAATTATTCCTTTTAATAAATGTCCGGAATGACTAATATATAAAAAGGGGCAGTATATATCCCCTTGCTAAGGATCCTTGCGCTTTCTTTTTCTGCAGTCTTGTTGGTAGTGTTAAAAAATAAATTTAATTATTTGAATGTTAAAGGGCCCTGCTACCTGCTCGCTTTACTTACTTTTAACCGGCAATTGAAATAAATGTAAATTATGCGCGGAGAACGATATTCACATTAAGTTCCATAGGAGCAAGCAATACAAAAATTCCACTGCAAGTTTCAAAATTTACCGCCAGAGGGAATGACAAAAATAATTATTTAGTTTTGTGAAAATTTTGGGGCGAAAGATACTTAATTATTTATAGTCTTATATATAAAAAAAAGTGTATGTCTGTTTGTATGAGGTTGGACGCCAAACCCTTTGTCCGATTTTAATGGGACTTTTTTAAAATGCTTCCTGGGACAAGAATAGGCTATGTAATATCATTGGAAAATTCACAGAAAAATTAGGAAAATTGAAAATACTAAAAACGACAATTTCATTTTCCAATAAATTTTTTTTTTTAATTTGGGTTGGCATTGTGTACATTGTCAGATTAACTAATATTTTTTAGTTAATTGTTTTTGTAGAAAGGAACCACAAAAATTATAAACGTTATAAATTTTATTTTATTGAGGCACACAAAATTTCATGAGAATCGGTACAGCCGTTTCGGAGGAGTATGGTAACTAACATTGTGAAACTAGAATTTTATATATAAGAAGAAACTTATGTTTTACGTATTATGGGTGTTCTCATGAACGAGTCGATGAATCTGATTTTTGCGTGTGTTAGAGGTCAATGCGGAAGTTTTAAGCCTATTGCGATGAGTTTATATGAATGGGTTCGTGGGATTATGAATATTGGTTTTTGTGTGAACATACTCCTCCGAAACGGCTAGACCGATTCTCATGAAATTTTGTGTGCTTATTGTGCAGGTCTGAGAATCGGCCAACATCTATTTTTCATACCCCTAAGAGATAAGGGTTGCCGCTCCTAACTTTTTTTTTCATTTATCGACTATACCTTCATGGTGTGTTCACGGGCGCGAACGCCGCGAAGTTAGCCGCGAAGCCTTCCACACTCCTGTTTCGCGGCTTTCGCGGACGGCGCGTTACGCAATATTTTTCAATCTGTGGTTTGTCTTGAGTGAACGTGAAAAAATAAAAAAAAGACATCCTGTCGCCATTATAGGTTAACATTATTAGTGCACGAAAACATTAATATCAGATACTGCTTACAATGCCGAGAAGAAAACTACCAAATCTCCATCAAACATGTTTAAAATGTAAAGATGGCGAGTGGTTGAAAATTTTATGATGAAATTAATCCACTCATCGATCAATCGGACGATGTTTTCCAATCGGAAAGATTCCAGATCTAGACGAGCGAGCGAAGCGAGCGTGCCGGAGCGCAGCGGAGGCCGGCTAGTATAATAATAAAATAACTTCTTTTCTCTTAGTACAACAAATGTGCTCCTTTTGCTCAGTTTAAAATAAATTCTTTCAATCTTGGGCTCTCCCGTTTGTAACTTGATTTTACTAAGAAAAGTTGATTGTATGACGTCTTATGATAATAAGATATGTGAATTCTAAATTCTTCCGCTAGGGGGACAAAAATATTTCTTTAATTTTGACAAATTTTTTTAGGAAAGATACATAATCTATATATGTATATAAAAGAAACTTATGTTTTACGTGTTACGGGTTTTCTCATGAACGCGTCGATGAATTTCAAATCTGATTTTTGCGTGTGTTAGAGGTTGTCAATACGGAAGTTTTAAGTCTGCGATGTGTTTGTGATATACGCATTTTTGTGAATATCGTGAATAGCATAGTAGAAAATTGTTCAACACCGGGTAAGGCACGTTAAGTGCAGACAGAAGCGTAGTCGCAAAGGGGTTGAAATGTTGTTTCTGTGGGGCATGAATTTATTAGAGATTCGAGCTCTTTAAGAATACTTGAGTTCGCCATACGACTTTTGTTGGATAGCATACAATCTATACGAAACTTTTAAAAAGAGGTAAAGATTACAAAATTAGGTGTTTGGATATCACCGGTTCTAGGAATCCTTGTTATTATGCGCAAGTTCAAACATTTTTCGCGAGAAAGAACAAAAAAAGGATGGCAAAAAAAATTTATTTTTTTTATTTTACCATCAGAAATTATCACTTTTATGTGATGTATTTTGCAGTTTCCTTAAAAAATAATTATTCACTGTCTGACTGTTTTGTCAGCACTTACTGAGAGGGGCATGGAGATCTCTATTAATTACTGTTCGAAGATAACAGCGACTTCTTGATTTGTTTTTGGACTTTGACGAATTTTTCGATCATGTGACGTCATTCGCTAAAACTGATTCTCTCGCAAGCACGTAACGTTCACATGTTACCGAGACAAATTATCTCTTTTATGATATATTTTTTGCAATCTTGGACGTTATTTGTTAGACTCATACTAATTTACTTTGGTTTTCCAAAATAAATTTCATTTAATGGAACTTCGTAAGCTTAAACTCTTGCTCTTTTAGTTCTTTTTTTTACAATAGCAAACTTTTCAATTGTTTTTTTAAAGGTGGGGCTTATGTTTAATATTATCGGTTCTATGAATTGCAGCTATCAAAGGGTATCCCATTGTCGGACAACTTCTCCACTATATCATTTTTTTCCACAGGATGTGCTTTATATTGTTGGCGAAGGTAGAAATTTTGATCATGTGACGTCATACGCTTAAGCCCTTTCTCTCGCACGAAGTTCTTTTTTTTTAACACAAAAACTTTTTAATGGTCTTTTTTTAAAAAGTGCGGCTTATAGTCAATGTTACATACGTTTTTGGAATCGTAGTTATCAAAGGGCATTGTCGGACAGCCTCTTCACTATATCATATTTTTAATTTTTTTTTCACTGGATGTGACATTCATTGTTGGCGAACACAAAAATTTTAATCATATGACGTCTACTCCTCAACTCTCTCTTTCTCGCTCGATTAATACGTCTTCTCCATTACGTTCCCTTTTTTTTCCATAGCATTTTGATGGTCTTTTTTAAAACATGCGGTTTATGTTCAATATTACCAGTTCTAGGAATTGCAGCTATCAAAGGGTATCCCATTGTCGACACCTTCACCACCATATCATATTTTATTTTTTCACTGGATGTGCTTTACATTGATGGCGATCAATTCTGTTGGCTGTGTGATTTAAGTGCGCGTAAATCTCTGTGGCGAAAAGTGGTTCGGAAGTGAGAGTTGGAGATTGGAGAGTTGGCAGTTGGCAGTTGGCGTCGCTTCATGGTTTGTTACCATTATTTGCATTGCACAGCAGTGGAAAGGGGGGAAAAAATAAGCAGAAAATAAAATGTAAATTGATTTATTATGCACAGGCGAATGAACGTTCTGGGCCCTGTAAGGGGCTCCATAGTAGTAGCAGTCTACATGGTAGCTCATAGTGGAGTCAGTACCATCCTACCAGGTACTGGGCATTTCTTTGGAGGCAAGCGTGCGTGCATTTTGTTAAAGGTGGAAACTGCAATGGCAAGGCGTAAACAGCGCTATTAATATTGATTTAAATGCAAGACAGCTAAAGTGCATATACAGCTCCCCTGTACAATAAATGTGGGAGTTGCCAGCATATATATACATATATACAAGCATTTGTATATACGCAATATACAATATATGTGTGTATGTATATGTCTAGAGCTACTGCAATCTGAGGCATTACTCATTGTCAATGCAATCAAAGTTGCAGTTGCCTGGACCTCTCTTATATTGCTGCGGAACTTCTAGGGGAAAAATCACGCATCTTTAAAGTTTTAAGCTCACGTGCCAAAGCAACCGCAAAATATTCAACTCAAATCTATTCAACCTTACACATATATGCATAGTTTTAGACAGGGCTGCACAATAAGCTCGAGCCAAACCGTTTGGAATCCGGATATCCGGTTATGTTTGTGAAGCGAACCGGACAATGACTCAAAGTTTTTATTATTTAAAATGGAGAGTTGCAATTTTATTGCTCTATTTTAATAACGTGTTTGTGCAGACGTTTTTGTTTCAAAGATATTTTATCGAATTTTTAAAATTTGAAGTCACATAATATATTTGTCTTAAAGCAACGACGATTCTTAACTCTTGCTGTGGAATAATTTTACGGCTAAGATCTAAATCTGTTTAGATAAATCTTAGGATAGATTTCCGCACATCAAACTTATTTATTTCAAAAATTTCGTCTTTGTTTTGAATGTTGTGCCGCTCCAACCTTGGCTATCAATATTCGAACATTTCACTGAATAGACCCGATTTATTTTTTAGAAGCTAAAATTTGTAGCTTTTAATTTAAAAATAAACCAAGAAGCGGAACTTTTTTCCTGGTGACACTTTCAGGAACACAGTTTATTACGCTTACCCATTTTTTAGGATAATTATATAAGCTATATAAGGTATAAAAATGATTTATTAAAAATTACACAAAAAGATTTCCAAAAACTAATATAATAATATATTATAAAAATAATAGTTACACACAAAATTAAAAACAAGAGTTACAAATAAAATAAATTTTAAAAAATTAAATAGAGAATGGGAATTAAAAAATGGCGGACGTAAAGTCGGGCGCGGATGACTTTAGGATACCCTGTACCACTAGCTTGTAATAAAGTCCGATTTCTTCACAAAAAACCAAAACAGAAGAATTTTTAAGCAAACATTTTTTTTTTGACCGATCGTTCCTATGGGAGCTATATGATATAGTCAACCGATTTCAATAAAATTTGACACAGTGCTTAAATACCTTAAAAAAGATCTGAATGCCAAATGTATTTCAAATATCTTTACAAACAAACAAAACACATCGAATTTTGTATAAAAATCGTTTTTTGGACCGATTGGTCCTATGGGAGTTGAGTATGATCTAGTCAAACGATTTGGATTAAATTTAGTACAGTGCTTAGGAACTATAAAATACTCACGAATGTTAAATTTGGTCCCAATATCTTAACAAACAAACGAAACACAACAAATTTGGTTAAAAAATCGAATTTTGGAAGATCGGACCTATGGGAGCTATATGATATAGTCAACCGATTTTGTTTAAATCTGGCACATTGCTTAAGTTGTCTAAAAAATTTCCAAACGCCAAATCTGGTTACGATATCTTTATTAAAAAACGAAATATAGCGAACTTTTCTTTAAAAAAGTTATTTTGGCCGATCGGTCCTATGGGAGCTATATGATATAGTCAACCGATTTCGATCAAATTTTGTACAGTGATTGGGAACTATAAAAAACTTTCGAATACCAAATTTGGTTACGATATCTTCATAAACAAACGAATTATTCATCTAAAACGCTTTTTTTTTTGTCGAGGTCGTCTCAAACACCCCCATGGGAGCTATATAATTTATCCCCGATATCAAAAAAATAAAATAAACTTGCCTCCTATGGAATAATATGGGATCTAATGTGAAAGTTTGGTAACTCTAGCTCTTACCATCTCTGAGATCTAGGCGTTCACACGGACGGACGGACGGACGTCCGACGGACGGACAGACGGACAGACGGACATGGGTATATCGACTTCTCTATTCACCCTGATCATATTTTAGGTAACTTTGGGGTGTCTCCGACGTCTCCTTCTATATGTTACATACATTTTCGGCTTGCACAAACTTAATATACCCTTGGACCATACGGTACAGGGTATAAAAATAATATGCCAAGTCTTAGAAAGAAATAAACATATAACATAGACTAAGAATCGAACCTGGGGCTCAAGGTTTAAAAAGTCTTTAGGCCAATGCTATACAAATTTAGCTTACGCATGCTTAACGTATTCTCAGTAAGAGTATATAAAAAAATTTATTCTCAATCTGCATTCAATGCGTTTAAAGCAAGCTTTGAGAACTTAATGTCTAGATCGTCGGAGATAAGTTTATGCAGCAAAGCCTGGAGAAGTTTTGGGCTATTTTAACAGATTAGAGTTTCAATATTATGCTAAGCTGGAGTTACAATTAGTCTTAAATAGGATTTAACTACAAAGAAAGTACAAAATAAATACATTTAGCTCTATTAAAGATTTGACTTCTAAAAATTGTATTTTTTCAAATTCAAAAAAGTAAATATTTAATTTTTTTAACCGGATTTGTTTCAAATGACTAATATTAAAAGTCTGTAAAAGTCTTTTAATATGACGCCTGATACGTAATAGCGGAAAACAATCTTTGCATTCAAAAATAAGTTAAAAAAATGGCGGACGTAAAGTCGGGCGCGGACGACTTTAGGATACCCTGTACCACTAGCTTGTAATAAAGTCCGATTTCTTCACAAAAAACCAAAAACAGAAGAATTTTTAAGCAAAAATTTTTTTTTGACCGATCGTTCCTATGGGAGCTATATGATATACTCCACCGATTTCAATAAAATTTGACACAGTTCTTAAATACCTTAAAAAAGATCTGAATGCCGAATTTAGTTCAAATATCTTTACAAACAAACAAAACACATCGAATTTTGTATAAAAAACGTGTTTTTGGACCGATTGGTCCTATGGGAGCTATATGAACTAGTCAACCGATTTAAATTAAATTTAGTATAGTGCTTAGGAACTATAAAAAACTTAAGAATGTCAAATTTGGTCCCAATATCTTAACAAACAAACGAAACACAACAAATTTTGTTAAAAAATCGATTTTTTGGAAGATCGGACCTATGGGAGCTATATGATATAGTCAACCGATTTTGTTCAAATTTGGCACATTGCTTAAGTGGTCTAATAAATTTCTAAACGCCAAATCTGGTTACGATATCTTTATTAAAAAATGAAATATAGCGAACTTTTCTTTAAAAAAGTTATTTTGGCCGATCGGTCCTATGGGAGCTATATGATATAGTCAACCGATTTCGATCAAATTTGGTACAGTGACTGGGAACTATAAAAAACTTTCGAATACCAAATTTGGTTACGATATCTTTATAAACAAACGAATTATTCATCTAAAACGCTTTTTTTTGTCGAGGTCGTCTCAAACACCCCTATGGGAGCTATATAATTCAACCCCGATATCAAAAAAATAAAATAAACTTGCCTCCTATGGAATAATATGGGATCTAATGTGAAAGTTTGGTAACTCTAGCTCTTACCATCTCTGAGATCTAGGCGTTCACACGGACGGACGGACGGACGGACAGACGGACGGACGGACAGACGGACATGGGTATATCGACTTCTCTATTCACCCTGATCATATTTTAGGTAACTTTGGGATGTCTCCGACGTCTCCTTCTATATGTTACATACATTTTCGGCTTGCACAAACTTAATATACCCTTGGTACCATACGGTACAGGGTATAAAAATTACGTACGATTTTGTACATAAGATAAGGTATAGAACTTTGATTAAAAGCACAGGTCAACATGGTTTAGTTGTTGGAAACCTAATTAGAAGATCAGAACTGTCCCCGTATTCGGATTCTAGGCAAAAAATTACTTCGTAAATGATCCTTAAGTTTTAAATAACCGACATAACCCCGGTTTTTTTAGACCTGTGTATTTGATTTGTTTGAATGGAAATTTGCAGAAAGGCAACAATATTAAAAAATTATCTCAAACTTTTGACTTTTATACAAATTTTGGGTCCAAACATTTTGTGACACATTAGGGTGTCACACTGTATAGTGTACAACAAAAAGTGAAAAAGCTAAAGCTTAAAGCAGCTGAAAAGCTTATATCGAAGGGATCCTTTTTTAAATAAAATTTATTGCTTGAT
>JBAMAX010000746.1:0-25518 GCA_037043745.1 Chymomyza amoena
TCATCAAAAAATAAATCCTCAAGCAGAAAGAAGGTTCTGCTTTTCCGTTTATTTTGGTATTTTACAAGATTTCTGTGCTACTCTAATTTAATGCAAGTTCGAGGTCCTAGGAATAGATAAAAGTTAACAGGCGAACTTTCAGAATGAAATTTTGATCCGTCCAATATATTGCTCCCGTCAGAATTTGCTGGAAAAAGATCGATCCTAGTTTGTTTTTTACAAAGTATAGGGTACTGGGTATGTGCCGCTAAATGTTTGTCGAGGAAAGGTTTTAGTTTTTTGGCTTCATTATAAGACAAGGTGAAAGGTTACTAAAAACCTTATGCCATACGTATATTTGTAATATTGTATCAGTTGTTTCTCTAATGGAAGTTTCCTCAGTCTCATGCCTCTTTTTCGTGGCCTATATCAATAAAACGTTCAGTCTAAATTTTTCGAGCACCGACTCAAAAAAATTGCATAATGGTTAAAGGTTAATGGTTACAAGCTTCATTTAAATAAAATTTAAAATTTATAGACCCTCTAAAGACTATCTACGTGTAGCCAGTTATCGATCGCATTATCGATAGCTTGGGCGGCAGCCATTCTAAGAACTAGCTCAACATTTGAGGTTATGTTTTTGCTCTCTATAATAAATCAATGTGCTCAGGAGCTATCTATCTATAGATAGGCACATATCATCTTAAATATGAAGTGGGGGGCGTGGGGGGTAGTGGGAAGTGGGTACTATAAATGCACAACTCGTACATGCTGAAAAACATTGATAAAGGACTCCAAAGAATCAAGGAACAAAATATTCGCGTTTAACTGTCTGAGCGCGCGTGCGTAGCCCACCCACCCGCCCACCGTGTGTGTGTGTGTGTATATATATATATATATATATATGTACTATGTACACACAGCAACAAATTCAACTTAAACCATATAATAATAATCATAATCATCAAAATATTGTCAGCCTTAAAGGCACAACAACAATATAAAAAATCCTACAAATTGTAAACGACAAAAAAGTTGGTGGTTGGAGGAGAAGGAAGTAGCCTTAAAAACACAAAGCCAGGATCAAACAAATAATTAAATGAAGGCTACATTTATTAATAATTACACAAAAAAAAAAAAAACTGCATACAGACAGCAAAAAAATCAACAAATTACATAGTGACGTAGATATCGACGAGAATGATATCGACGATGACGCGATCGTACATATTTACGATCATCATTATTATTATTTCCGATCGATCGATCGATCGGATCGTATCAACGGTAAATTAAAAAATGTATAGTAATTCAAGTTTAATAAATAAATATGAACAAAAAAGAAGAATATTTATTTTTAAAATGTATGTAATGTTAATGTATAGTTCATATATATAAAAAAATACACGTAGACACTACAAGCCTAATTAGATTTATTTATACCGTAATTATGTAAGCATCTACATATATATATATATGTATGTATATACCTCTGTATGTATGTGCATATATATGTGTTATATATATGCATACATTTGTAATTATGCGTATGTAACTTATTTTATAATTGTATCATGTGTACATATGTGTGTGTGTCGATGTGTGTGTATGCGTGCGTGGGTGTATGCGTGTGTTGTTTACAAGTGTATGTGTGAATGTATGTATGTATTATGTATATGTGTGTGGACAAGTTGTGTATAAAAAAATAGTTATATGCATCTACAATATTTCAGAAAGAAAATAAAGATACAAATTTTTAGAAAAACAATTTAATTTCGATCGATTTTTGTGACTTTAAAAAACACTTTTAAAGTGAAAGAAAATGTCCAAGCAGCAGCACCCTAGAATAATTTCCAATTTTCCGAATTTTTACCCAGCAAAGGATTTCTTTCAGTCAACTCACTCACACTATATCAAATTTCGATTGAAGTCTACATATTGTATGTTTGTATGTGTGTCAGCTATATATATGTATATTGCGAGTGTGTATGTGTGTGTGTGTGTGTGTGCATGGTTGTTGTAGTTGTTGTATTCATATTTATTGCATTTTTTTGGAGTAGTCCCGTATAAATCTACTATGTATATATATGTACATATATGTATGTCTTCTTCTTCTTCTTCGCTCTAAGCTTCTGTTTGCTGCACACATATGTACAAATACCAACAAATTATGAAATATATAAGCAAATATATGTATATGAATGTATGTATATAAAACTAGCCTTCGCTTTAAGCTTTCTTTTTTGTGTGTGTGTGTGTTGGTGTGTCGTCTAAAGGATTTTACATACACATATAGCATATACTCTATATAGTAAATAGGGAATTCTCGTTAAGTAATTATTGGAATAGTTTGGAAATTTTCTCAGAATCTGCCGGAAATTGTTGTAGGGCAGCTTAAGTAAGTGAATAAAAATGCATGAAAGAATTAATTACATATATGTATATGTATGTATGTATATAAACAAAAAAAAAATACATATACATGCTATGTATACATAACATGTTCAAGTAAATTTTGTAAAACATGCATTGTTTAAAATTTTGTTAAAAAAAAAACCCTAAGCTTATACATAGGTATGTATGTATGTATGTATGTACGTGTGTGTAAGCCTTATACTTAAATTTTGTTTGTACATAAGTATGTTATGTACATGCATTTGTTTACTTGAACATTACACATATACATTAACTACACAAAATAAGTTAAATGGGCGTTTCTATGTGGGTGTGTGGTTGTGTGTGTGTGTGTGTTCCTATATATATACTATATATATATGGGCGCCAGCGGCTAGCGGCTAGTGGCTGTGCTTAGTGGTTTTTGTTTTTGTTTTGTTTTTTTTAGGATATACATATTAATATTAGGTGTGTGTGTGTGTGTGAGTGTGTACTTAGCTTTGTAGCATGTATATAATAATATATATAATATATATATATATATATGTATGCATATACATATATGTATGTATATAGAAACTAAACCTACAAAATCCAACAATAAGACGAAATTAAAATACATGGTACATTATGTATGTAATAATAAAACATGCTTTACGATTCTAAAATAATTCAGTCATCAGGTAACATTGTTTTGAACACAACTACAGTAACAGAAGCTGAGGTCGCTGCTGGCAAGCGGGTGAGGTGGAGGTGGTGGCTGCTACTACTTCCGTTTATCACTGCTGTGGTGGTTGTTGCTGTTGCTGGTGTTGTTGCTGCTGCTGTTGTCAACGTTGAGGAAGTTGTTGCTACTACTGCGGCGGCTGCTGCTGCTTTCATCGAAGGTGTCGCAGGTGTTGGTGGTGGTTGTTGTTGTTGTTGTTGTGATGGTGGTGGTGGTGTTGGTTTTGGTTGTTGTTGTGGTGATAATGGCATTGGCATTGGTGTTGTTGTTGTTGTTGTTAGGGACAGTGACGACGACAGTGGTGCGGCAGTGTGTGCTGTCGTTGATAATTGTTGTTGTTGTTGTGGCTGTGGCTGTTGTTGTGTTTGTGATTGTTGTTGTTGTATTTCTGTTTGTGTCGTCGCTTTAAACGCCTCCACAATCCTTTGGTGTAGTGGTTGTTGTTGCATTACTGCGGCGCTTATTGTTGCTGCTGCTGCTGCTGGTTCTTCTACTATTGTGAATAGCTGCTCATCGGTTTGTGTATGTATTGTTGCAGTGGTTATTTGTGTATAGTTGTTGTAGTTGTTGTTGCTTCGTTCAATTTCATCTGCTGTGGTTGTTGTTCCTACGCTAATTGTTTGAAGTCTGCTGTTGCTGCTACTGTTGCCATCATCTGGCATTGGTGTTGCTGTTGTTGTTGTTGTTGTCTCTGGATGTATTTGTTTATTGTTTTTGTTTTCTTTTAGCTGGGCATTCACAATTTATTTATTCATTTCTTTTACTTACTGTTCAACGATTGAATCTTGCAAAACTTATCGCTGATATTGCACATTAATTCTGCATGGGGGGCATTCCCTGGTTGTTGTTGTTGTTGTTGCACTCTGCTTGCCCAGTGTGGAGTTGTTATTGTTGTGGTGGCTGCTGCTGCTGCTGCTCCTCCTCCTCCTGCTCGTTTGACAGTGTTGGTTGTTGTTGCGTTTGTTAAATGAATTATATCTCCTCTGGGCAGTTTGTGGACGTGTTTCTCTTGCTGCTCCTGCTCCTGGCATAGCGTAACCAGCATTCGTTGTTGTTGTTGTTGTTTTTGTTGCTGTTGCTGTTGTCGCTCAGCTACTATTTCACTTAGGCTGGTCAATGTTACCGCCGCCTTTAGTTTAGTTTGCTCTTCAGATGCTGCCGTTGCCACCAAAGCACTGCTCGCTGTTGTTGTTGTTGTTGATGTTACAATGGATAATGGAGTTGTTAACAACACTGGCATGGGCGGATGATGTTGGGAATTTTGTTGTTTTTTCGTTGTAGCCACGGCTAGAGCTACACTTGGGCGTTGTGACATTAAGGCCGTTTGTAAAATTGATGTATACTGTGGTTGCTCTTGTTCTTGTGGTTGTTGCTGTTGCTGTTGTTGTTGTCGTGGCTGATGTTCAAGTCTTTTGCTCTCATTAAAATTGTTTCGTATTATGGATGCTGTGCCCGCCGCCGCCACTCCCGTACCACCTGCCGTTGCTAATGCTTTTGTTGTCCTTTCACTTAGATCTGTGGCTTGTAGCTTGTCGCTTCCACCCGACGCCGTCGTAGCTCCAGCTCCAGTTGCTGCCGCCGCAATCGACGACCTTGCAATATGCTCCGCAGCCGCAGTAAGGGTTGCCAGCGTAGCCGCTGCTCCAGTTAGCAAGGATGCTTTTAATATAGACGTTGTTGCTGACTTTGTTGCCGGCTTGGCCAACGACGACGTCATCGTCATTGGCATCTGTTTTGTTCTCAACTTTGGCAGCGCGCTTGCCTGCATGGAAACACTTGGTGGTGGTATTCCTTCGCTCTTTCCAATTTCGATTTTGATCTTTGGCAAGTCCAGCAATAGCGCACGATCCTTCGAAATTGGCCCACAAATAGCCCCCGATGTCTGTTCGTATAATTGATTCCGCTGTTGGGGCTGTTTCTGTTTCTGCTTCACTTTTACCTCTTGTTTTTCATTTTCCTCCTCTTGCATTTGCTCTTGCTGCCCTGGCTGACGATCCTTTGGTGAACTAAGATTGGTTGTTGGTAGCAGGCCGTGCTCAAGCATTTGCTACCTTATGCTCGCTGAGTTAAGAACAAAAGGAACGTAAAACATTTTGCTCTCGAGCAGCAAACTAGCAGCAGCTTGTATCTGTAATGAACGAAGGAACACAAAGTTGTAGGATCATCATGGAATTCCATGGAGTTCGAAAATCTAAACTTACCTCGGGTATGTGCGACAGCAACTCGCTAAGGCGCGCTTGTGGATTCTGGGGTGATGAATTCTGTAAGTACGATCTGAGCACCTGAATGTAGCGCTCCTGTATACTTTCAAGTTCCACTTCTGCTGAAGATGGCCGATCAAAGAGCGTGGGCGTGGCAGCAAATTTCGATAAGAACGACAAGTTAATTTCAAAGTATTAAAGGTTCAATTCTCTTAAATATCTAAATCTATCCCCTCTATCTCTATCTACTCAATCGAGTTTATCATAATAGCTACGTACCTTTGTTTAGGAGTATGTACACCTTCAGACAGACATACTCCTCCATCTTAAGCTTGATGCGTCGAAACATAATTGTTATTTGCGTCATCTTATCCACCATATGGCCAACATCAAGTTTCAGCTGTTCCATAGCTATGGGCTGGCCCATTAATGTGGTCAGGCAGGTTTGCAGCGTGCTTAGATGTGAGTTCACCTCGCAAACAAATTCCGGATCGTCCTTGTGTAGAGGTTGCGCATGCAAATACTGCGTCGTTGGTAGCGTTGGGGACGGGGACGCCTGTCTGCTGCCATGATTATTGTGCTGATGCTGATGGTGCTGTTGATGGTGGTTATGATTTGAAGTGTTTGAAGCCGGTGACTGCATAACCTGACTGCTGCCAGATGATCCTCCTGATGTGGGCGTTGTAGATGAGGCGGTGGTACCAGTGCACGTTGAAACTGCTCGTTTCCCGTGCAGAGCCTGGTAGGCGGCCGTTGTAAGTATCAGGATTTCGTGCCATTTGTCGGTCAGAAGCTTGGTATGTATCTCGACTGGTATTTCTAGGTAAAACGGCAGCTTCTTTGTCCATGACACTAGCTTGTGCACAATGGAATCCCCAATGTTACACAGCTTTTCGCTGATCTCAGACTTGTCTTCGAGGAACTCAGAGAAATGCGGCAGCGTGGCTATGTCTTCCATAGCATCACATTCGATCAGCGTTTGGATCATGGTCAAAGCGAGCTCGTACGAGATTTGCCTATCCTTCGATGAGCTTACTGCCGAATCCAGACGATGGCGCAGATGCACAATCTCGCTTGGATTCGTCAGGGCAGTCTTCAAAATGGTGCCGTTCACTAAATGCGAGGGCAGTGATGGTTGCGTTGGTCCTCCCACTGACGTCTGTTGTTGCAGATTCACATGGTGGTGATGGTTGTGGTGCTGTCCTCTCTCCCCTCTGTCTCCCTGTCCCTGCTGCTGTGAGCCCGTCAATTGCAGATGACCAGGATTGCCATTGCCGCTGGGCGGAGCCTGCGGTGACCCTTGAAGGCTGTGGTGTGGCGAGTGCATGGGCTGCTGCTGTGTTGCTGTATGTAGAGGGGAGTGCATGGATTGCTGCTGCAGGTGTTCCGCTTTTAGTACCGGTCCCAAGAACATAGGCTTTATATCGTTCTGATTGATCGTGTTGCCTAGGTTGGACTGTGCACCCAACAGCTTGGACTGTTGATGCTGTGCCGCCGCTGCCACCGCTGCTGCTAGCTGCTGTTGCTGGGATGACAACAAGTGGTGTGGCGATAGCTGGCCTGGATGATGATGCCCATGACCGTGTCCATGTCCATGACCATGAGCTTGCTGGGCTCCATGGTGATGGTGGGGCGAGTGCATCTGCTGTTGCTGCTGCTGCTGTTGGGGTTGCTGCTGCTTCTGATTCGTCTTCTTGTGCTTCTTGTACTTCACCTTGTACAGATTGTATACAGCTCCACTGTTTCGCCCACCCGGCATTCGATCCTCCCGTACAGCTGGCGAAAAAGTTACAATCGATAATGAACAATTAATACTTGGGATTCAATGGGTAAAGTCATGTGGTGTGTCTTGTACTGACCTTGTAACACCATACCCTGCTCAATGCATTTCTTAAATCGACAATACTGACAACGGTTCCGCTGTGCTTTGGTTATCTCACAGGTGCCATCCGCTACGCAGGTATAGACGCGTCGATTCTGCACCGTGCGCTTGAAGAACCCCTTGCAGCTGCAAGATAAAGTTCCCAAAGACAAATAATAGAAGTAAGTAAGGATCATAGTTCGAGGAGCTGAAGATTTTTAGAGTAAACTCGAATACTTACCCCTCACATGTTATGATGCCGTAGTGAAGTCCTGTAGCCTTGTCCTCGCAAATCATACAAACCAGTGGCTGGTCATCCTCGTCGGTTGGCTCGTGCTGCGAATCTAGCGAACGATTCCCACTTGACGAGTTTGAGCTACCCCATTGCTGCTGAGCGCTCAGATTAAGTGCTTGCAACTGTCCTGGCGGCAGCTGCGAGTAATCACCAGCCCACAGACGCTCCATGTTCAGGGCATGTGGAGTGCGGAATTGATGTGGCCGCGGCCGAATGTCCTGAATGCGCGTCTGTCCCAATGACAGCAGCAGCTGCGCGGCTTCCTCATTGTTCTGAGGCGAGGGACCTGGCGTATGCGTGGGCGTAATGGAACCAGTCGAAGGAGACGATGCCGATTGCATCGTCGATTGTGGACAGTGGTGAGTTTGAGACTGCAGTAGCCCACCTCCCGACGGCTGTTGTTGCTGCTGCCCGCTCATCGACTGGTGGCCACCTCCGCCAGTCGACGACGGACCTGCAGCAGTTGGTGGAGGCGGTTCATAGCCCCAAACCATCGTACGTACCCCACAGCTCTCACCCATAATGACAGTAGGTGTGCCACGCGGTGGCGTTTGCGATGGTGTCTGTGGTGAGAGCTGCGACGAAGAGGACGACGATGACGGGTGCGGTGAGGTGCACTGAGATACGCCGCCGCCTTGGCGCAAACTTCCTAGCGGGCCACCGATCACTTCTGGCTTGACACCGTTGATGCGAGCATTTGAAAAGCACACCATGCGTTGAGCTGCTGCAGCGGCAGCGGCTGCATTTGGTTGCATCAAATGAGGCAGGCCGGAAGCAGCGGCGGCTGCCACAGCCACTTGCTGTTGTACCTCGCTTTTCACCCGGAAAAGTATGGAGGCGTCGCGGTTTTGGTGCCGCAGCGACTGTAGCGAGGCCGGATGCATTAGCGCCTGCGCCATATTGCCCAAAGCCTGCGATTGCATCTGAGCAGACGCACCTCTATCCTGGTCTCCTCTTTGCTGCTGCTGTTGCTGATGATGTTGCTGTTGCTGCTGCTGTTGCTGCTGCTGCTGATGAGAATGCTGCTGCTGTTGCTGGTGTGGTGCATGTAGCCTCTGAGACCCGACTCCGCCGCCTCCTGCACCACCATTGCCCATCAGATTGCCCACAGGCTCTTTTTTCACACGGACTAGTGAATGTGGCGAAGATTGATGCTGGTGGGGTGATGTCTGTTGCTGTTGCTGCTGGCCCAGAAGATGGTGTAGATGAAGCTGCTGCTGTTGCGTCAAATGTTGCATAGACTGGCTAAGCAAATGCTGTGGACTCGATCCCAGCTGTGATATCGCCAACTCTGTGGGCGGGCTACTCTTGCGTAGTGTCAACGGTTGTGTCAGCTGCTGATGAAGATGATGAGTTTGGACGATAGTCGGTGGTGGCAGCACATGCGAAAGTCCATGATGTGGTGACGATGGACTCGCACGATTCACATGCTGCGTGGAGCTTATCGACGACGATGACGAGGTCGCGGGAGTGGAGACTGATCCCTGCTGCTGCTGCTGGCTAGAGCCCACTGCTGAGGACGATGACGATGGCGATGGTGGTAGCGGTGGTTCCGCTTTGATGCGAGATGGTGCTACCAGAACCGTCACATGGTGTTGCGACTGAGATTGTGCAGCAGCAGCTGCTTTGGACTGTGCATGTTGCTGTTGTTGCTGCTGCTGCTGTTGCTGCTGCTGCTGCTGCTGATGCTGCTGCTGCTGTTGATGAAGATGTTGCAGCTGCTGCTGTTGCTGCTGCTGTTGATACTGATGAAAAGCCAACATTTTTGTAGGAGACGCCGAAATGCGTTCCTCCTTCACAGATCGAATGACGCTCATACCACTACCACTGCAACCACTACCACTGGCACTGCTGTTGGCTTTTCCGCTGCATGCCAGCATGCCATTGGTGGATGCAGCGTTGTGCCGACTCGTGGATGTCGTCGCTGTCGTCGTCGACGGTTTTTCTTCGAGAGAATCCGGCGAGGCGCGACTGCTGCCGCTGGTGTTGCTGGAGCTGGACGTGCCATTGTTGTGCGGCGATGTGGGCGTGGCACGCGATGACAGCGCTTCCCCGCTGGTCCCGCCGCTGGGTCCGCTGCTGCTGCCGGCATAGCCATCGGAGCCGCCTATAGGCGGCGTTCTTCGTATCGTATGCTCGGCTGGTGGAGGCGGCGACATTACAGATGAAGCAGCAGCAGCTGTTACCGCGCTGCTGGACGAGTGAATCTCCGACTGCTCCTGCAAGTTTGCCTCGTTGATATTTTGATTTGATTTTGTTGTTGCCGTTATTGTAAGTATGCTGCTCGTGGACGTCGCCGCCGCAGACAATAACGAGGACGATGCCGACGATGACGATGTGGCCGCCACCGCCACTGACACCGACACCGGAGCCCCTGTCAACGCGGAGGTGGTGGATGTCGAGGCAGCGGGTGTTGTTGTCACCGCACTGGCGGCACTGCTGGCGTTGGCATTACCCGTCGATCCCGTAGAGATCACTGGCGTCGTGGCCAACGCAAGGCTCGGACCAGTGCCGCTGTCGCATAGTTTTGGGGACATGGGTGCCAGTAGATCTGGCGACGATGTCGATGTGTCTGCTATTGATTCGCCGTCACTGCTGCATCTTGAATCTATTTTTCGCCGTTTTAATTTGAGGTCTTGAAAAAGGCTCATTTTATCGAGCTCGCTGTACGGGCCACGGCTCAGTGTCATAATTCCTGTGAAATAAACAAACAAGTCCAAAGAAAAAAAATTATTAAAACCAATCGAGGTAAACAAAGCTCTAAGCACTAAGCGCTAAGTAATCCTCATCAAAATTTTCATACCAAACTGGGTGCACCAATGCCGGCCCCACAACCAGACACAAGCTACCATTATCTGTGATATTCGTCTTGGTATAGTTAGATCTGTTGGTTATTCTTAAATGACAGACACACTCGTTTCCATTATGAATCAAACACAAACACATTGAATATTCTACACACACACGCACACACACTCAAGCATACACGTTTTTTTTTTTTTTGTTTTTTGCGGAAGTTTTCCGTAAACAAATTCTCGACAGTACGAAATTTGCATTTACTTCCCCTCTGCGCAGACGCATAACTAGTTACTAGCTTTGCCTCGGTGCTCAGCTCAGCTCAGCTCAGATCAGCTCAGCTACGTCGTAGCCGAGAGGCTGGAGGTCGTCCATTCCGTACTAGTAGTAGCTACTACTACTACTACTACTTAGTAGTCTATCCATACTTGATTGGCGAACTAAAAAGAGTTTCTTTTCTAGAGTTGGAAATAATCGTTAGCTGCCTATGCTCATTAATTGCAAATATTTCGTTAGCTAAGATCTAGAGATGTGCTCAGAATGGGCTCAAAGTGCTTGGTATATGATCCAGAAATATAGATAATCTTAAGGACTGCCTTGGCCCAATACTCAGTGCTACTACACTAGTTCACACAAAATTTGAACCTTCGTAAAAATTTGTTTAAGCTGTTTAAGAGAAATTATTTTACAGCTTCTTGAGCGTAAGAACTTCAAAGTCGGATAGGAACAGAAAATGCTATTCTTTGTTGCTCACGAGATATTGACGAATACTTGAAAAAGTGCCCAAAAACATGTTTTTCGAAAAAAATATCCAAAACGGTTCGAAAAACAAAATGAATACCATTTTCGGGCTTTTCTACCAAAAGTTACCCTAAAAACACTCTCTGGCTTATAATTCGGAATTGAATCGAAAATCTTTATAAAATGTACTCAGTCATCTAAAATTTTAAGACGCTAAGCTAAAAAAAACAATAACAACCCAAAAGTCTAAGCTAATTATTTAGAAGAACCTTTATTCGGGGTCAGTATTCCATTGTTGATCAGGCTTACACGAGTCTGCATTTGGCTATACCTGATTATTGGAGGTTAAAGTTAAAAAAGAATGTGTATTATATTTTCACTAAATCTATTCCAAAATTTCGACTCGATCTTAATAATTCTTCTAGCAACAAAATGTGCGCCGAACTTTATTCTGGGAGACCGGATACTTCAGCTGTTAATCTTTCGATGAAGGTTGCTGTATTAGGCTGTGCTTTCGAAGATCAGCAGTGGATCCCATGGGTTCTTGGCTTTACTTAGTAACATTCATTGCATATAAAGCTTCATAAAATTAAAGATGGCGTACGTTAAAGTTGGGCTTGGACGACTCTGGGATACCCTTTACTAACACATTGCCATGGAATCTGGTATATTGCTTTGATTGTTAAATGTGCTTACGATATATTCAGAAATCAAATCAAAAAATGTTTCAAACAAAATTAGATACAATTTGGTACAGTGCTTGGGAGTTCTAAAAACTTTGGAACGCCTTTGGTCATAGGTTAGATACAGTTCACCGATTTGATTGCAGTGCTCATAAAAAACTTCCGGGTGACAAATTTGGTAGCAATTCATCCATCTAAAATTTTTGTGATGGGAGCTATATAATATGGAGTATGGTATGGAGTAATAAGGGATCTAATCTCAAAGTTTGGTTGCTATAGCTCTTACCATCTCTGAGATATAGGCGTCCATATGGACGAACCGACGGACATCGGTATATCGACTTCCTTAGTCACGTGGATCATACTTTAAGCAACTTAGGAGGGGGTCGCTCTCCGACGTCTGTGTGTTACATACATTTTCGTCTTGCAGAAACTTAATGTAGCCTTTGTAAGGTACAGGGTATAAAAAGTTTATTTTATGTAGAGATTTCTTATAAGTGAGTTGCAAGTAGTCGGAAGACTCTAATATACCCAGTATCCTTTCTTTCACACTAAATTATTGTTTTCATCATATTCAAATGTGACTTAGAGACGATTTACCTTGGAGTTCGAAACATTGCTTAACTGATTTGAATTACTGGGATTCATAGTATGATCCCACAAAGTAAAAACAATCGACTGTTTTATGTGGTTTTAAATCGAATGTTTTGTTGCAGAAGGATTTAAAACAAATAGGCAAAATAGTTTGAAAAGTTTACGCAATTTTTAAGCGGAAATAATATTTAAATATTCTTTGATATTTTTAGATTCTGTTCACTGACAAATATTAAAAAATTGGTTTTTCTGAATCGAGCCAAAAAATAGTGATTGCCGAATGTTTATATGATGCGAGTCTTGCATAAAAAAAATTTCCCTTGAAATAGAAATATAGTAATAGTAATTTCCCTCGAAAGGTGTAAAGCTGTGCTAACAATGAGTAAGGGAAATATGATTTCGATACGAATAAAAAAAATAGTTTGGTTCCCCAATTGAAGCTTTTTCACAGATTTACAAATGAAAGCATTTCTTTCAATTAAGTTTTGTTCATAGAAGTTATCGGAACAAATCTTTGAGAACCTTTTATACCCTGTACCGTATGGTACCAAGGGTATATTAAGTTTGTGCAAGCCGAAAATGTATGTAACATATAGAAGGAGACGTCGGAGACACCCCAAAGTTACCTAATATATAATCAGGGTGAATAGAGAAGTCGATATACCCATGTCCGTCTGTCCGTCCGTCCGTGTGAACGCCTAGATCTCAGAGATGGTAAGAGCTAGAGTTACCAAACTTTCACATTAGATCCCATATTATTCCATAGGAGGCAAGTTTATTTTATTTTTTTGATATCGGGGATAAATTATATAGCTCCCATGGGGGTGTTTGAGACGACCTCGACAAAAAAAAAGCGTTTTAGATGAATAATTCGTTTGTTTATGAAGATATCGTAACCAAATTTGGTATTCGAAAGTTATTTATAGTTCCCAATCACTGTACCAAATTTGATCAAAATCGGTTGACTATATCATATAGCTCCCATAGGACCTATCGGCCAAAATAACTTTTTTAAAGAAAAATTCGCTATATTTCGTTTTTGAATAAAGATATAGTAACCAGATTTGGCGTTTCGAAATTTTTTAGACCACTTAAGCAATGTGCCAAATCTGAACAAAATCGGTTGACTATATCATATAGCTCCCATAGGTCCGATCTTCCAAAAAATCGATTTTTTAACTAAATTTGTTGTGTTTCGTTTGTTTGTTAAGATATTGGGACCAAATTTGACATTCGTGAGTATTTTACAGTTCCTAAGCACTGTACTAAATTTAATCCAAATCGTTTGACTAAATCATATAGCTCCCATAGGACCAATCGGTCCAAAAACACGTTTTTTATACAAAATTCGATGTTTTTCGTTTTTTTGTAAAGATATTTGAACTAAATTCGGCATTCAGATCTTTTTTAAGGTATTTAAGAACTGTGTCAAATTTTATTGAAATCGGTGGAGTATATCATATAGCTCCCATAGGAACGATCGGCCAAAAAAAATTTTTGCTTAAAAATTCTTCTGTTTTTGGTTTTTTGTGAAGAAATCGGACTTTATTACAAGCTAGTGGTACAGGGTATCCTAAAGTCGTCCGCGCCCGACTTTACGTCCGCCATTTTTTTTACCAGCATTGTGGCAAATACAGAGCATCAGGAGATGGGACTATATTTTTGTTGTAGCTAAAAAGAGTTCTCTTGGATCTGGGAGACTTTACAGACTATATTGATAGCTCGTTCCATTTCTTAATATAAGAGTATAGAAGCTTGAACTATTAGCTTTTGTTATCCTTCTACCGACCTTCTCACTTCTACAGGCGTCATAACACTTTAATACTTTCTCAGATATAAGTTTTAATAGTGAAAAATGGTATTAGGGTATCCCATAGTCGTGCACCATCGCAAACTATCCGCATTTATTTTTTATTTTTTTGATTTAGTTGAAAGTAAACTTTTTGATGAACCAATCGTGATCCATAAAAGCCACAATATTTTTCTTTGATCGTTATTAATTTAAAGCCTGTACCCATAGGGTAATGGGATTTGGGATTATGCAATCTAAATGACCCAAAAAAAGGCGTGACAGTTGAAACTTCATTATGCAATTTATGTAAATATCTTGATCTTCTAAGAAGTGTAAGCTTTACTTGATTAATTATAAATTTTAAAAACTACTTTCCTATAAACTACAAAACTTGTTTTCATTATTATAGAAGCTTAAATTTGTTTTAAACATATACTTCTTGCCTTCCAAAAATTGAATTCTCACTATTTTAGTCGACCTCTTCGATTTCGATGTTTATACCCTGCACCTATTAGAGGAACAAAGGATATACTGGAATAGTGCAATTTATGTAAGGCTCAGAGAAGGCGTGGCAGACCCCAAGTCCTTTAAACCAATATGCTTATCGTAACCTCGGGGAGCGTCCTTCTGTATATATGAACACCTAGAACTCGGAGACTATAAGAGATACGAAACTTTACAACTTAATGCGCATATTTCCTGAGAAGATGAAGTTTGTTGAATCATGTCAATATCCTCTCGGACAAATACAACAAAAGTTCTGGCCATAAATGTACAAATTTCAACTCCCCTTCTCTATAAAATGCGTCAATATTTGACTCTACGTAGAATCAAAATTCTAAACCCTCCGCAATCGATTTACCGTGTTTCGATGATTCTCCTACACCCCTCAACATATCAACTTAAAACTTACCCCATATATATTAAATAGCTTTTTTGACACAATCGGTACAAATTTACGGAACTCATAGGTTATAGATCATTACAAATATGGAATTTCAACAAAAAAAAAAAAAATTAATTCCAATTGGAAAGTTCTTAGTAGGAATTTGCAGAAAACATTTTTTCGAGAGAAAAGGTACAGGGTATTCCACTGTCATGCACCGCCACGACTGTACCACATTTTTTTATACTTATTCTAGGAGTTACTAAAAATTTTTGTTTTGTTTTACACAGTAAATTTACACGCATAAAACTTTTTTAATTTAAATTGTCATATACCATTATTGTGTCGAAATGTTCATTCGTTTAGAAGATAAAGCTAGCCAAAGAAAAGCCTACAAATTAAAAATCCAATATTCAGTTATCGATAACTCGCTAATTAATCGCAGTTTTGCAATAGAATTTAACGTATTTCCTGGTAGATCTGTCACATATGGAGATATCAATAAAATCGAAGATGTCGAGAAAAAAAAGGTCCCGCTTCACCGATATACTTTCTTGAAAGGGTGATTGTAGGGTAACCCACTGCCTCGAATGACTCATATATATCTATAAAACTTTTTATATCAGTTTTCGATTGATTGTTATAGCCATACTGTTCAACTAGTCGAAATCGCAACAGGCCTGATCGAAATATATACATTTCGTAATATTTAGGAAAAATATCCATAGATCGAGAAAGGTGAAGTAAAATTTTATATAAACTTTAAAGTCGCTTTGATCGGTTTGCTTGACAAAAATACTTTAAAATAAGAATTCAAATTTATATTTTTAACAAGATAATTTTGCTTAAATGAAAATTTTTCAATTACTTTTGAATCTAAAAATGTTCTTAGTCAAAGCATTTTCAACGGAATTGAGAACATCATGATCTTTTTTTTATCATAAAATGTTTTCTAATTGTAATCTGAAAGAGGCCTGAATTTTTTATAAAATTATTTCTAACCTAAGTCAAGAAAAAATTACAAATTTGTAGTGAAATTTTACAACATTTTATAGTTCAATTACATAATGGATTTTAAGGATATTAAGAGAAATTTAAAAAAATGCCTTTAATTTCGATAGATTCTGTAAAATATAATTAAAAATAGTTATTTTCAGCGTGCAGCGATTTACTTTTATGTCAATATTGAATAATTTATAAAAAGATTCCGTAAAAAAAATAAAATATAATATATAATTTGAAAAATTGTGTATATAATAATCGCATGCTCACGACTTTGAGATACTCTTTACCATCAGAACAAATAATTTTGTTTTTTTTTATTAAATTATTTGTATTAGAAAATTGAAAATTCTAAAGTTAAAAAAATTTTTAGCATAAACTTACAATACCATGATCAAGGTGGAAAAATACCCTTTTAGCATCAAAGCAAAAAAATTAAAAATAAATACGAATATTTAGAATCAGTATCCTGATAAAAATCTTTTTAATGCCGAATTTAGTTATGACTAAAAAAAACCTTTTTGCGCTTGATCGATCCTATTAGTGCTATAAACGATTTCCAAAATTTCAACACGTTTCAACAATGTTCAAAATTGTAGCTCTAGAAAGCTTCCGAATGAGAGCTTTGTAATATAAGCTTTATATAATATATAAATATTTATAATTATTTGCTGTCCCTATATCGAAAAAATAATATAAACTTGTTTCCAAGCTCTTGCAATATTTGGCATCTGATACGAACGAACACGCGAAAGTGTTTTTTATCTGCTTCTCTGGCTACCCTCCAGGAGCACCTCTTGTGCAGATGCATGGCACTATGCAGGAGCAGACTGAATACACAGTGTTCCGAAACTATTGGAAATATTACTGAATTCGCAGGAATCAGAATAAATAAGATTTATTCGTTTATTAAATTGACAGGTGGGCTCAAAGAGGATACAGGAGAGTAAGGACTAACTTAAGTGGCATTCACACGGGCCTTTCGTAGGCCTAGGTGTGTCGGAAGACAATCACTTCTAACTACCTAGCTACCCTAACTTTAGGTAACCTAGGTATGATTTTCGATCTAACAGATACAGAATATGAAATTGAAAGGATCTGGCATAAAGGCGCTCAGCTGTTCAGTTGCTATATTAGAATTTTTAATAAACTTATATATGAAGCCCATCGTATCTTGCTTACATTTCCCTATCCCATACGAGTGACGAAAAAACGAAAAAATTCTATATGTATCGAGAGTGATCTACAACATAATCCGTGAAGTGAACATTTGCAAGCTATTATATATAAAGCCTAGCCTATCGATATACCGATATATATGCATAGAGCTTGCTTAAATTTCCTAATCCCGGAAAAATTCTATCATTGTATCGAGAGTGATTTACAACATAATCCGTGAAGTGAAAATTTATAAAGCTTTATATAAAGGCTATTTTATCGATATAGCGATATATATGCATAGATCTTGCTTAAACTTCACAATCCCATACGAGTGATTTTAAAACGATAAAATGCTATTGGTATCGAAAGTGATCTACAACATAATCCGTGAAGTGAACATTTATAAATTATTATATAAAGCCTAGCCTATCAAAATACCGATATATATGCATAGATCTTGCTTAAGTTTCCCAATCCCATGCGAGTGATTTCACGAACGAAAAAATTCTATCGGTATCGAGAGTGATCTACAACATTTTGTATACAACATAATCCGTGAAGTGAAAATCTATAAGCTATTATATAAAGTCTATCGTACCGATATACTTATAGCATATATAATAGATCTTGATAGATCTTGCTTAAATTTAATAATCCTATACAAGCGTTTTGATGAACGAATAAATTCTATCGGTATCGAGAGGGATCAACAACATTTTGTACACATCATAATCCATGAAGTGAAAATTTTATAAACTACTATATAAAGCCTATCCTACCAATATACTGATATATTTATATGCAAAGATCTTGCTTAAATTTCCTAATCCCGGAAAAAATTCTATCATTGTATCGAGAGTGATCTACAACATAATCCGTGAAGTGAAAATACTGAAATTTTGTACGATAAGTGGAATTTTTTTTTTTTGAGAGACCCTCCCTGCGCCCGTAGCTTAGCTGTAGTAGATATATGTGAGCTTCTACTGTACTCTTACTTTTGCATACTCACACACACACACACACACACACACACAATGCAATGACACACACCGAGAATAGAGAAGAGACACAACTCGCTTGTGTGTAGTTGTGTTGGTCAATGAGAGAGAATATCAGAGAATATCAGCAGCGGGAGAATTGAAATTTAATCTCTCTCAGTGCGTTGGCCTGACTAAAAAAACAACAACAACAGCACACACGCACACGCACAGCGCACTCTCCGGCAACTTTGTTTAGCTGTATCTATATAGCTGTGTGCGTGCGTGTGTGTGTATCTATCACTCGATCTCTCTTTACGCATTCCGTGCTCAAGTTGCGTGGCGTTGCGGTGCGGCAACGACAACGGCGAGGAGGAGAGTGTCGTTTGTGTGAGTATTTTTAAAATTTGACCTATTTTCATTATCAAGCGCAAGATTATTCTAAACAAAAAAAACTAAAAAAAAAAACGAAAAAAAAAATACGTATACGTAAACGCATGTACAAACATGACACACATATGTGTATGTATCTTTATGTGTTTATATATATACAAGTGCGTGCTTGTGTCTGTGTATGTAAAAAGCTCTAAACTCGACAATTAAAGTTTCGTTTTCTACTACTTAATAATAATAATAATTATAATAATAATATAATAATTTTTTGCCTAGTACAGAGTACAGTGCTGCATTTTTATTACGCATACGCAGCGTATGCAAAAGTGCAATGAGAAAAACTTTGTATTAAGTAACTTCCGATACACACACACTCAGACAGATAGACACACACATACATACAAAGTTAGTATGAGGGAAATAATAATAATAATAAATAAAATAAAATAATGCAAAATATAATAAAAATTAAACAAGTTGAAAATGTAACAAACAATTTACCTATGGATGTCATAATTTTGTTGCCGATTTTCGAATTGGTTTTGGTAAAGTTTGGTTTGGTTTTACTTTTGTCAAAAATTTTGATATGGTTTTTTTGAAGTTGGTCAAATCATTTCGTTAACATGGCTAAGGAAATGATTTGAGTTTCTCTATTGTTGCATGCTGCTTAATCCTTCAACGTGTTTGTTTTTGTTGCCAATTGGGGGAAGGATTTGATTTTTTGTTGTTTGTTTTATTTTTAGCCAATTATTTTTCTTTTTCGTCCAACTTGTTTCATTTTCATTTTCACTTTTTTTTTTTTTGTATTTAGTTTTTGTTTTGTTGTTGTTGTTGCTGTAGAGGGGGGAGGGAACACAATTAAGGTAGGTGCAAAAAAAAGAAGAAGTTTAGGGGTTAAGGCGGGGGGGCTGGACTACAGAGAGAGAGTCTAAGGCAGTGTGTTTGTTGTTGTAATGTTGTTGATAAAGAAAGAATTAATACTAACGGCAAATGGGCGGCATACGAGTTTTTTTCTTATAATAGTTATTGTAATTGTTGTAATAAATATTATTATTGTTGTTGCTGTTGTTGTTGTTGTGAGCGTTGCATTTGTTACACTTTTGATTGCAAGTTGTTGTTGTTGTTGCTGCTGCCGCTGCCGCTGCTTGATGCTCGGCAGGATTTGGCTGCTCCTCGCTGCTATATATAGCATCAGCATTGTTATCATTAGCGTTATCATCATGATGATGATGATGATGATGATGATGATGTTGATGATGATGCGGATGATGATGATGATGCTGCTGATATTGCTGCTGTTCTTGCGCTGGCTCGTTTTGGAAACCGGAATCACAAGTTAATCTCATAGCATCGTTAAGCTCAGCGTTGTTGCCAACAACAACATCATCGATAACACTTGATTTGTTGTTGTTGCTGTTGTTGGACAATTGGACAACAAGTGGCATAGTTCCATAGCTGCCCCCGCCATTGTTGTTAATATTGTTATTATTGCTATTGCTATTGTTGTTGTTGTTGTTGTTGCACTTCTTCAGCAACGTCTTGTTCAACGGCGTCTTAATTATAATCAGCTTGCCATGCTCTGCCGCCGCCTCAAGGCTGCCTGCTCCGGCTCCTCCGACTCCCTCCTCAATATCGCAGTTTTGTTTATTCTCACAATTTCGTAAGGACGAGGACGTGGCAGCGCAGGACGTTGACGACGACGACGAGGACATGCATTTTTCACCACCATTCATTATTGTTGTTGTTGTTGGGGCTGTTGTTGCCGCAACCGTGTACTGACCACCATTTTGTTTGGGCCCATCATCGCACTGACTCCGCTGAACATCCTCCAAAATTGTGCCACCTACTTCAACACCATCGATACTATTCGTATCGACCGAACCGCCACCGCCACTGCCACCGCCAACAACAACAACACCACCCTCAACGCACCCCGCAGCGGCAGCTGTTGCACATGCACTTGTTGTTGTTGTTGTTGTTGCTGTTGTTGTTGTTGCGCTCTTATCACTGTTATTGCCACCACTATTTACTTTTGGCTTTGGCCCTGCCGTTGCAGCATTCATCGATTTGATTCTGATCTCTCGAGAGTTCAAACAGTTCAACAGTTCTAGGGATAACACTCCTCTAACTCACTCCTCTCCGCTCTCTAGGTAGGTAAGCACATGTAGGCCAACATAATGATTGGCTTTAAATTGCGTATACGCATTTTTTACTCGCACTACTAAATATATATGTTGCAGTTATGTACTTAGTACATAGACGGTACAAAAAACAAAAAAAAACGCAAAAAAAGAGATTTACAACAATTAGTGCTTATGTACATATACTATGTACTACTCTATGTAGTATATAACACTGCTGCTGGACACTTTTTGTGGTCTTTGCTGGCACAAACACATAAAAAAAAAATTGCATTGTATATTATTTATGATTATTTAATCCAAGTTTATTCCAAGGCTGTAGAAGCGCGCGCGCGGATTTGGACAACGACGAACGACGACCGACTGACCGACAGAAGACGCCAGAACTGTCTAAACGTCAACAACAATATTTGCATGTTGGTTGTATGGCCCAAGACACAACTTCTTTTTTTTTTGCCTATTATTTTATCAAAATTATTAATTAACAAAAGCACAAGTAACAAAAAAAAAAAACAAAAATACAAAATTTATAGATAGAAAAAAACAAGACATATAACAAGGCGGCACAACAACAAAACCATGTTACTGTGTTGTATGTGACGTTGTTGTTGCTGTTGTTGTTGTTCTGTTAGAAAAACTGTGACTAACTGTGACAAACTGTGACAAACTGTGTGTGTGTTGGTTGTGTTTGGTGTTGCTTGAGTCTTCCGTATGACAACGACGACAAAACGAACGCACAACAAACAACAAACAAACAAACACCAAACAAACACCAAACAAACAACAAACAAACAAAGTTAGCTTTCGATGGCTGCGCACCGCACCGTGGTGTCGTGGATTGTTTGTTGTTTTTGTTGTTTGATGTTATTCCGCGGCCAACGTGCGTACATTCGAACGAAATAAAGTGAAATGAAAGGAGTAAGCGAGCGAAAGAAAGCAGCAGCCAGCCAGCAGCAGCAGCGCCAGCCATTCAGCCAGCCAGCCAGCCAGCCAGCCAGCTAGCCAGCCAAACAGCCAGCCAGCCAGCCAGTCAGTCAGCAAGGCAGCGAGGCAGTGCCGCCAGCGTTGACAGAGCGCAAGCATAACTAGCGCACACAACTATTTCTCGCAGCGACTGCGACGACGATCAGACGACGTCACAGCGTTGGCAGCGACGCCAACGAACGAACGTACGAACGAACGGTTATGTTTGGCATTAGGCGGCAGCAGCGGCAACAGCAGCGCGCTAGCTGCACGCGACTGCGACGTCAGCGGCAGCGTTAACGTCAACGTTGACTACAAACGAAAATGAAAACCAATAGACAAAAAGTAAAAAGCACAATACATATGCAACACAACAAATATAAGCTCACACACACACACACACACAAACGCACACAGAGACAGGCAAACGACGACGTCATAGCTGCGCTATGCTTCGTAATGCGCTTGCATTGCAGTCGGTAGGTCGTCGTCGTCGTCGTTGTAGTTGCGTTTCTACTCCCACTGCGCTCCCTCCCTTGCTAGACCAACGACCGACCATCTGTGTTAGTTGGTTAAAACTTGCTGCCTGCATTCAGTCAGTCACATGGCAGAGATAGTATTATTTGTTGTTGTTGTTGTTGCTGTTGTTGTTTTTTTTAGCACAGCTCAGCAGAACAGAGTGCAAGAGAGTGAGATGAAGTAGACGTGGGCGGTGGGATGGAGTAAAGCTTAGAACAATGTTGAAGAGTTTGTGTAAAGTCAAAAAAGGCAGCGGCGTAGGGGGAACTTCTCTCACCTCTCACCTCTCACTCTCTTCCTCTTGCACTTCCTAGTTAGCCTCATTTAACTGCTCAGACTAAGCAGCGTTCAGTGGCTCCTACTCAGAACAGTAGGGAAGGCGGAAGGAAGAAGTGGAAGAGATTTTTCGAGGGCTACAGTAAAGACTGGCCTGGGTTGACAGTGCGCCCAGGAGGAGCTCGTATATCTCAATTATGTCTCTTGACAGCCTTATCAACTCTAGATTTAGGAGTTCCAGTACGACCATCTGAAGAGCTCGAAATATTCAAAAATTATGGGAAGGGTATCTTTTTTTGGAGTAGTTGTGGGATTAAAAAAATAAATTATATTTAAAATAATGACAACATTTTGAATGGGAATTTTGTCTGGGGAAATGCTTGCCCCTTCAAGAGCTGTCAATTTAGTGATATATTTTTTTATTTCTATTTCTGGCATAAAAGTCTCTATTAATTAAAGACACCGCCCTACGGATTCGGCTATAAACTGTAGGTCCCTGTTCTGTTCGCACAGTTAATAATGGAGATCCCCTATGCCTCTCTCTAAGGGGTCAAACAGGGAATTATTTATTTTTTTTATTTCTGACATTACAAAAGTAAATTTCCAAAAAAATTTAAGATTTGCATAAATGGATTTTTAGACCCTATATTGAAAGTAGCTTTTATATCGGGAATGCGTTCCTTCAAGAGCTGTCAATTTAATGACTTATATGAATTTGGCAAACATTATTTTAGAATTTATTTCTGATATTATAAAATGTAAATTTAAACAATTTTATGATTCGCACAGATGACTAAAAAGTTAAAAATTTATCTTTATCTTGTACGGTTTGAAAAAAATCGATTTTTTTGATCGCGCCATCTAGCGTCCAAACAGCCTTAGGCATGCCGGTGCCAGTGCTGCCAAGGGGAGCAGATGTGTGTGTGTGTGTGTATGTGTGGGTTGTTGCACCAACATGCTGCTGCTCCTGCGCCTGCTGCAACAACACCAACAGCATTTAACAACTACTTGCAAACATCAGTGCATATGTATATGTATGTTAAAGCTGCATTGCAGGCAACGTCGCGACGTCGCCGTCGTCGTCGTCGTTGTCTACCTTCTGCAGAGCACATGGTCGAGTGGGATAGAACAGGAGGTTAGACAATAATGATGATGATGATGACGATGGTGTTGATAATGATGATGATGATGTTGATGGGCATACGCTGCACTTGCACGTGAAAGAAAGAGAGCGCCAGCGGAAGACTGCTTATGCAAAGGTTCAATGAAATGAAACATAAAACTGTGCCACAAGCGGTCGACTGCAGCGCCAACAATGACGCCAAAGTCAACGCCACTGCCAACGCTAACGTCCGCGTCAGCAGCAGCAGCAACAGCGACAGCGTCGTGGCTGCCGATGCGCAAGCCGAAGTCGTTTCGGAGCGACGCTGTTTTGGCTGCAACGAGTGCAATATGAAAGCTTTGTGGTTAAACTTTGGCGTGAAGCTGAGCACATTTTTATCTGTCGTCGTTGGCGTTGGCGTCGATGTTGGCGTTGTCGTCAGCGTCGTCGTTAGTCGGCTTAAGTTCAATACAATGTTGCTTCCTGCTCTTTCTTACATACACATGTATGCAGCAGCATAACACATACACACACATACAGCTATGATTGAGTGTGATTTAGTGTTGTAGTTGTAGTTGTTGTTGTAAAGCTTATCCTAATGCAGTTACAGATCGTACGTTCTAGCTGTTTGTAGCTACAGCAACAACAAACTGCCAATGCAAGTATTTATGTATCTACAAGATAACCAAACAATTGCTTGAGTTGAGTAAAAGGTAAAAGTTATTTTGAAAAAGCAAAAGAAACAGAGCGAGAGTGAGAGAGAGAGAAAAAAATATACAAGACGATTGCGCAATGGCGCCTCAAGTGAAGCGCAACGACCAACATTAAGAAGCAAGCAATGTCATGAATTGCGAAATGTATCGCAACAGCAACAACAACAGCAACAACAACAACAACAATAGTAATGCCAATAAATTTCATTTGTGGTGTTTTCTTTAGGTACACGACGTAGCAGTGTACATACATACATGCATATGTACATACAAACGGCCCATAGACTCGACTCCAATAAATATTTGGCAACACTATGATTTTGCACAGCGCAGCCATTTTACACTCTACATAGCTGCATACATACATATACATATATGCGAGCGCACTCATAGATACAATTCGTACATACACACACACATCACATTGTCGTCGTAAATGTATCTTACATTGCCACGGTCGTTTGTTTGTGCCTGTGCGCACTCACACACTCACACACACACACGCATTCGTTCGTTCGTGTGCGTCGTTCGTTCGTTCGTTGACCATTGTGCGGTGTATCTGAGCGCGCACTTTCGATTTCAAATGTGTGTAATGTAGGTAGATACGTACACACACACACACACACACACACTCACATACATTAACAACATTTAATAATTCTTTGGTATAAGTAACGTATCATTTCCTTATTGCTGCTTGCACGCTGACATTTTGCTATGCACTTTCAAAGCTGCGCCGCCGCTAACGTCAGCAGCACATATACATACATATATACATATATTTACATAAATGACTTACAACAACAACTTTATAGAGTGACCAAAGCCTTGCAATTGCATAAAGCAATATAACTCCTGTTATAGCCTATGTGTACGTGCGTGCGTGCGTGTGTGTGTGTGTGCAAGTTGTAACGCAGGAAGCTTAAGCTTACGCTGCCTCTCTCTCAATTGTAAGCTTTGGCCGGTTTGGCGCTCTCTCTCGCTCTATCTCTCTCTCGGCGGCAGCGTCGGCGCACAAGTGAAAGTTTGTTCTTTCCTTGTCCATGACATCGATCGTGCAATGGGCCTGTTGTGACCAAGCAAGCCTCCGCCGATCTATCTACGTCATCGCACACAATGCGGAAGTTTTTCATACTCACACATATACCTACATATTTACATATGTATTCAAAAAGGAGTTGTGCTTAGTGTGTTAACAGTGTTAAGGGGGGAGAGTTGGGGGTTGGAGTAACACATATGCAAAGAGTTAACGGGAAAACTACTCACCCGACCACAATGCTGGGGCCGGCATTATTTGAGTATTAAACGCTCACTGCTTTTAC
>JBAMAX010000747.1:0-38605 GCA_037043745.1 Chymomyza amoena
GTACGAGCAAATGTATATGTATGTGTGTATACACACAACGGATTTAATGCCACACATTCGCATGCTCGTAAAGTGACAAGCCGCCACCACCCTCTCCAACGAAGGCGGTGGAAACACATTGACAGCGACAACAAACAACGTATAAAGGAAATAAAAGCAAATTGCGAATAACATATAATATAACACACACAAAATGCACAATTTATCAAACGCATGTAAAACACAAAACTTCTACCATAATGTTATGTTCATAAATGTTTTGTGTATATACTTGACTTGTTATTAAAATATATAAGTAATTGCGAACTTAAACGACATACACAAAAGCGGATTTCAGAGAGAGACACAAAAAATGGCGACGAAAACTGTTATAAGGTTTTCACGAAACGACGAAACGAAACAATAATGAAAAGAAAAGTTGTTAAAAATTAGCAGAGTTGCCAACAGCATAAGCGTTCGTTCGATCGGGAGTCTCTGCGTGCGCGATGATGCGGCCCGCTTGCACATCGTTGTCGAAGAAACATTAATACAAACACTCGCACTCGCACACACGCTGCCAGCAGCACACATCGTATAAACATATACACATGCAAATGAAACGAACGTTTGTACATGTGTGTATATTGTGTGGTGTGCATGTACGTGAACTACGTGAAAAGAAAAATCATAAAATATGCGATTCTGAATTCAGAGAGCAACAACAGCAGCGACGAGAACAAAAAATCTATTTTTTTATTTTGTTTTTTTTTTCGATTTTAACAAATATGACGCGAACACACACCATGGACAAAACGGACAGCAGCGCTCACTTGTCTCTTTCACTTCACTTTTGACTTGCTTTTCGCATTTGCCTTTACAATTTTCTACACTATAATGCGAACGGCGACAGCGACACTTACTTTTTTTTTATTATTTTATTTAAGAGCACACTCTGCATCAATTGCGAATTTATCGGCATTCATTGTTATTGATTTTTGACGATTTTAAGTCAGTGGAAATGTCGTAATTTTATGTATGTAAAACTACAAATAAACTCCACAAAGCAGTGAAAAAAATAAAAAAAAAATTATAAAATAAAATGCAGAACCCGAACCGAGCAAGTTGTAAACGCAAACACGGTACGAAGTGAAATAAGGCAAAATGGCAGCAGACGACAATACGGCTGAGAACATGAGCGGCGGCGGCGGCTAGCAATAGAGAGACGACCGAGACCGACGTGAGAGCGAGAGCCGCTGAACGAGTGAGTGTCTGACAGCGGCGGCGAAATATGTATTCGCCGTGGACCTACACACAGACACACATGGCATGTGTGTGCTACAAACTCGGGAGAACTTTTGTTTTTGCGCCCTACTACACTTGATAGGACGACGACGTGTGTATATAAAATACTCATTCGTCGTTTCACTTGATATTTTTAAATTTTCCCAAAAGGACCAAAACTTTGTTAATTAATTAATCGAATATATTCTTAACAAAGCAATTATATACATACTATTGTTATGTACATGCGTTATGCCGCTACGATTATAATCTGCAGGGTGTGCAATAAATATGTATGTATATCCGGCCTTATCCCATTTCTGACTGCTACCTTATGCATACATGCATACACACACACACACACAAACACACACATATATACATATATGACATGCCGGTTTTATTTTCAACGAATTCTCAAATGAGCGCTCTATAAGCTGCAATTGCTTGTGCTCTAAGCGTCCTTTTGTCTTTTGTCAAATTCGTCGTGACGTTAAAGGACTTATGTATGTATTAAAATGAGGGGTAGCAATACATACATATGTATATATGTATGTACATATATTTATGTACACACGAAGCTGATGTTGCCTTAATTTATATCACTATATTGTTTTCATTTCCAAGGTCCTATCGAAATTGTGTTGAGTAGAGTTGGGGAAAAGCTTGAACAGACCATTTGAACTACATTCACAAGCCAAATGAATTTATCAATAATAATATGATATTAATTAATATGTAATTAAGGGGTGGGATTTTATATTTTTTTAATGATAAACTATATAATGACAAACTTACGTATGTGTGATGCATCTACGATTTTTGTTTTTTTTTTAATAAATTAGATTTAAGAACAAATGTACTTAGAACAAAAGTTTTTCTACTCTATACTTCATGTTATGATTTTTATTTTGTAATGTTTTTGATAATTTAATCACAAGGTGATTCGAATTGTTTATTATCCTTACTTAAATGACATTAAAATGTACATTTCTTTAATACCTTAAAATAGATCTGAATGCCGAATTTAGTTCAAATATCTTTACAAACAGACGAAACACAACGAATTTTGTATAAAGAAGGTTTTTTTTTGCACCGATTGGTTCTATGGGAGCTATATGATATAGTCAACCGATTTGGATCAAATTTAGAACATTGCTAAGGAACAACTTACGTATACCAAATTTGGTATTCCAATATCTTAACAAACAAACGAAACATAAATTTTGTTCAAATATCGATTTTAGGAATATCGGCCCTATGGGAGCTATATGATATAGTCAACCGATTTTGTTCAAATTTGGCACATTGCGTTAAGTGCTCTAAAAAACTTTACGATATCTTTATTAAAAAACTAAATATATAGAATTCAGCTTTAAAAAAGTTATTTTGGCCGATCGGTCCTATGGGAACTATATGATATAGTCAACTGATTTTGATTAAATTTGGTACAGTGCTTGGGAACCAAATTTGGTTACGATATCTTCATGAACAATCGAATTATCCATCTAAAACTTTTTTTTTGTCGAGCTCGTCTCAAACACCCATATATAGCTTCCATATAATTTAACCCCGATATCAAAAAAATAAAATAAGCTTGTCTCCTATTGATTAATATGGGATCTAATGTGAAAGTTTGGTTACTCTAGGTCTTACCATCTCTGAGATCTAGGCGTTCAACGACGGACCGACGGAGGACATGGGTATATCGACTTCTCTAGTCACCCTGCTCATATTTTAGGTAACTTTGGGGTGTCTCCGACGCCTCCTTTTATATGTTACTTACATTTTCGGCTTACACAAGTTTAATATACCCTTTGTACCATACGGTACAGGGTATAAAAAGTAAGTGTCCTTCGATTTTGTAATTACAAATCCCTGACCAAAACATTGGCAATGTTATAAATGGACTTGCGTCCTTTATCGATCTTTGAACATAGCCAATAAATTGCCAGATTTAAACTAACCTTAGTACGCCCCTTGAAAAATATCAATATTAAATACATTTTAAAGGGGAACTTAATAAATACAATTACAACACATAGGCTAGGCGGCTATGTGCATGTGTTTGTTTGCATGTACATTTGTGCTCATTATTTATTTCATCATGTGTGTGAGTGTAAAGTTGTGCCAAAGGCAATTGCAATACAATTGGAAAGCGTAATGGCCGACAAAAGCCACGCAGCTATCGCAGCGGGCTCAAGGCAAAGTAAAAGTAGCGATAGGCGAATTGTGGTATTAAAACGTAACACACAAAAATAAATGGAAAAGAAAATTTCCGGCAAACTTGTAAAATGTATGTGCAAAAAAAAAACGCAAAGGAGAACTATGAAAACCCACGTGAAGTAGAGAGCTAGAAAATTGCTAAAACAACAAAAAAAAAGCAGCACGAGAACCGCTTTGATCGCAATTGTGAGCAATAATGCGGCGAATTCGAAGAGTTTTTCTTAAGCGTCGTCACATTTTCTTCAGTTTTGCTTTAATGCCCATATGTTTGTGTGTGTATGAAAAAAAACCACACACTTGCATATGCATAGAAAATGTTTGAATAAATCAAAAATCATTCGAGTGCCTGCAAATATGTATATAGATTTATATAAATTATGAAAGATACCTACTTATGTGGGTACATATATATATGCACAAGCGTGCAAACAGCAGCCAAAAGCCTTTTTAAAAACTGACAATATCCCCTTTGCACAGGTATATTGTATATGCACACACGCACGTAGTACGTACGCTCATCAAAGCAACTACGATATGGCTTTCAGCTATTATGGTGCTCTCTTTTGGTCTCTCTCTCTCTCTTTTTCCTTCTATTTGCTTCATCCATTCGTCGTCGTTGTCATCTGTCATGATAGCGCGCAGTGACAGCAGCGTCATTGCACCGCCATATTGAATTTGCCAAATAGCGCCATTTTCATTTTCTTTGTGTATTTAGGGCAAATTTAAAGCTTTATTTTTGTAAAGCATTCCAGCCATCTAAAAGTAAAACATATAAATTTAGTATTTTATGCACAAAAATGAATGCCAACTCAGCTTAAATTTGCGAAAACTAACATAATATTAGTCATTCATATAACCAGCCCCTTACACCATTTGCATTTTACGGTGTTGCCAGATCCTGCTTATCAGCTGTCAAACGTTTTCACCAGTATGGCAGCTGTAAACTAAAGCAGCTGACTGCCGGCTTTGAAAACAGCTGCTTGTTAAACAAACGACAGAGCTGAGGCATTTGATAAGAATGAAAATTGTGCTAATTATTTGTTTTGTGTACCTTTTCGTGGGTTCCTGTCTGGCAAAAGATGTAAGAATTACAATTAACGCCGCACTGCTTGATCTTAATTTTATTGTGTTCAAATAGGAGACTTCATTGCTGCCTGGTGCTTTTGTGGCTGCTGCCCAGCAATCAACGCATACAAACAATTGGGCGGTGCTCGTTGATGCCTCACGTTTCTGGTTCAACTATCGTCACATAGCAAATGTGCTGTCCATTTACCGATCGGTTAAGCGCCTTGGCATACCCGATTCCCAAATAATTCTTATGATAGCTGACGACATGGCATGCAATGCGCGTAATCCTCGTCCAGGCCAAGTCTATAACAATGCTAACCAACATATAAACGTATACGGCGATGATGTAGAAGTAGACTATCGTGGCTATGAGGTGACTGTAGAAAATTTCGTACGCTTACTTACTGGACGCACGCAAAACGGAACGGCGCGCTCTAAAAAGTTATTGTCTGATGCAGGCAGCAATGTTTTGATATATCTCACTGGACATGGCGGCGATGGTTTTTTAAAGTTTCAAGATTCTGAGGAGATAACTAGCCAAGAACTAGCTGATGGCATTCAACAGATGTGGGAAAAGAAAAGGTTACGCTAATAATTTAGCTCTCTTTAAAGTTGCTCTTTTTGAATGTTTTCCATATGCTGCTTACAGATATAACGAATTGTTTTTTATGGTCGATACTTGCCAAGCTGCTTCACTCTATGAGAAATTTACCTCGCCGAATATTTTGGCCGTCGCCAGCAGTCTGGTAGGAGAGGACTCCCTTTCGCACCATGTGGATCCATCCATTGGCGTTTATATGATTGATCGCTATACCTACTATGCGCTGGAGTTTTTGGAAAAGGTGCAACCGTTTAGCAATCGTACAATTGGCGAATTTGTAAGTACTAAGTGTTGGCTTTGTTATTGCACACCAAGATGTTAATATATTTACTATTCCAACAGCTGCAAGTTTGCCCAAAGCGTTTCTGTATTTCGACTGTCGGCGTGAGAAAAGATTTATATCGCCGGGATCCTCACAAAGTGCCAATTACGGATTTCTTTGGCGCCATACGCCCCACACGTGTATCAACCGATCGCGTAAACGTGACGCTAGCTAACGAAGAGTAAGTTTTTTGCTATATATAGAAAAAGGTCTATAAATTAATTATACTTTATACTTTTGCAGAGATTTCAATATTGTTGCGGAGAAGAATTTAAGAAAAAAACCATTTAATATCATCATACAGTCACAATTTCCCAGCGACTTTATAAAATAAAAGTATTCTATTCATTAAATTAATGCTTAATAATATTAGCTTGACTTCATTAGTACAAAAAAAAGAAATAAAAATTAAAATGTGATGAAATGGGAACTTGCCTGTAGCTGTATTTGGAGACTTGTTTGACTTTGTTTGTTATATAAACGCAGTGCATTTTCTCATAGGGATAATGTTAGTTTTATTCGTAAATACCTCTACATGTGTAATTTATTCAATATTCTTGTATATGTGATCATTAATGGTGCTTTAAAAATGGGTTTATTTACTTTCTGTTTATATTTGCTAACCTTCTTCTTCATACGTATTTTACTTGCGTTCACATTACAATTTTCTTTTGTTGTTTTTTTTTTTCTTATTATTTTTGTTTTATTTTTTTCGTTTCTTTATTTTTCTTTGGAGTGGAAGTGGGTTCCAAATGTTGTTGTTGATTTTTGAACATATGCATTTGCCCAACATTTACTCTGTCTCCAACGAATAAGTTACATATGTTCAGGTTAATATAGGTACACCCAAATATTTGTAAAGCTTGGATTTTATATAATTATATTTCTTTTGCTTTGTTTTTTTGTGTTTTTTTTTTGGTTTTTTAATTTTAAACGCATTTGAAATTAGCTAACTAATAAATAAATGCTAGAGACGTTGTCTTTGCTTTATTTTGAACGAGCCGAGCATTGTTAAAGAAAACATTGCTACACAATCTGTTTGTTGTTTGTCCATCATCCATATATTTACATTGTCCTAGGGAATGGTTTAAGGGGAGGGAGAGGGTTGGCTGCTGGAGCAGGAAAAGGGTACGGGTCGGGTCGGGTGCTGGGAACTGTTAAACAGGTAATAGGTATTGATTTAATTATAACATGAATGCTGCTACCAAATTGCAAACATATTCATAAATATGACTAAGTTGGTAATACTTCTTCATGCAGATAATTGTATTAGATTTATATACTCATTGTACATACACATAGTACATAGCATAGCGCTCGCTTTCTTTTGCTTGCTCTTTCGCACTCTGTCTGTTTCTGTTGCCGTTTCCGTTTCTATTTTTCGTTCGCTTATTGTACATATGTACGGTATGTACGGCATACATAAACATATACAAATACAAATTGTATGTATGTATTATCGTCTTATAAGTAGGTAGGTATGTATGTATTTAGCGAAGCTTGACATATCGCTTTTTGGGGATTTCGCTCTTAAGGATCATCGTTATGTGTGTGTGTATTCCAATCGTTCGATCGGTCGATCCTTCGATCGCATCGATTGATACTATACAATTACATATATGTATTTAATGTCTAACACTTATTTCATAAACACTCTGTGCAAAAATATTCTATTTAAACTTTCTTTTCCTTATTAATTTCTCATCTCATCTCTTTTTTTTTTGTTTTTTTTCGTTTTTTTTTTCAATTTGTTTCCAGATTTAAATATTTTTTTTATTATTGTATTTATATATATAAAAAAAAACACTACAGAATAAATCGAAAATAACTTGAAGGCCATTCGATGTCAGACTCTTGCTTTTAACTTTTTCATTAGCATTTTCTTAGCTTTATTTTGTTTACTTTTATTTTTACTTTTATTTATTTATTTTATACTATTATGCTTATTTTAACTGTTTGTTGTTCACTGTGTGTGTGTTCACGTCGAGAGTGGAGAGTGGAGAGTGGTGTGGTGTGGTGTCCATATTAATGAAACTCTGTATCAATGTGTGTGTGTGTCGTGGCTTGGAGGAGTAGGCTTAGGATATGGCTTAGGGTATGGGTGCGAATGTATGCGAGTGGATTCGGCCAAGGAACATGATGACGATGACATGATCAAGCGAAGCAGACCAAAGCACCTTTTCAGCCAGCTTAACATTTTTGTTAGAGGATCGGTAAAAGCAAGGACCCATTGTGTGTGGGGTTAACATGGCTAATGGCTATTCGTAAATAGTTTTTAAAGGGTCAACAAAAAACAGTAACATCATTTCGATACATCTAGATAAATGAATATTTGGGCTCATTAAATGAAGCTTCAAAAAGGATATCTATAAATTTGTCTATATAAAACTAGTGCACTCGGCAGACTTTTTAGACATATGGGAATTTTCTTTTTATATTCTTTTAGAATAGCGTAAAAAAGGATACAACATTTTCTTTGACGTCCCAATTTGCTCTGCTCTGGCTGATAACTATTGACTTCTCTATTGAATTTCATTCTCACGCTATGCAACACTATTTAACACAACCATTACAAAACTGTACCAATAATGGCCTTTATGAAAAACTGCATTCTTATAAAGGACAAGAGCGTAAGGTGCACTTGTCCAGCGGTGTAGAGAGAAAACCTGGAACCGGTCGGGAATGCCCATCAAAAATAATACCGGGCCTCTGGTATAACTCCGGGCTCGGGGGAATCCCCTCTCTCTTCTCCTGCACGATTCAACAAATTACCAACTGCATGAATAGTAATTGGGTAAAAGTGATTAGTTAATACCCGAGATTTACCGACTGCTGGATGTTTGGGGGGTGTCACACCCTACGCTACGCCCCTGGCTATATTGCTGTTTTGCAAATGTATGCCCCAAAGTTACAATATGATCAGAGGGTATAAAATAAATAAAACTAAACTTGAGCTTCCATTTTTCCGTCTGTCTAAACGCCTTCCCCGCGTGCTGGCGGGAAGACAATACTGCCACAGCCCCCTCCCTGATTGTCGTAAAAGGCGACTAATGGGGCACCAAATGACCAGCCTGGGAAGAGGCCGGCCAGTGTTTATTAAGCACTGGACTTGGAATGGGATGGCCAACAAAAATTTCCTAAAGTATATCAGTAGGGGGTTGGTACATTTAGGTGGTCCCCAGGATAAATTGGAAGTGTCTCTTACCAAGCATCTACCAGTGGCTTATCTGATACCACGAGTGGTCAGAAGCGCCACAGAACTTGTTCTGTACGGCCCTTCGGGGAGTATCGTGGTGACGGTGGTTTAATGCCCAAATGCGGGTAAAGCTTTTTGCTTGACGTGCTGTTGCGTCAATATCAAGCGGGTGACGAGACCCAGAAATCGACAGAGGTTTTAGATAGATCTCGGTTCAAACCAAGAGTGGCGACATGACCAAGCAGAAGTGTCCTCTGCATTGGTAAGGGCGGAAATATTTTCCGCGGGCTCCGTGATTTACAGACCATTGCAGTCACGTGTCACGTTAAACAAACCCGAAGAGATTAAGTTTATTTGTCTGAATGCTTAGATCTTTGAGATGGTAAAAGCTGAGTCAACCGACCTTTTGAAAGTTTTTCAGAGCTTCCAAGAACTGCAACAAATTTATTTTACTATATCATAAAATCACTATATGGTCGATCGATCGATCTTAGGTCATAATTCGTAATTCTATCATAATATTATGATCAAATTCTGAGTTATAGGATGGCTAATCCGTTTATCCGCTCTATTAATTAAAGACACCACCGTTCGGATTTGGCTATAAACTGTAGGTCCCTGTTCTGTTCGAACAGTTATTAATAGAGATCCCCTATGCGCCTCTCTAAGGGGTCTAACAGGGAATTATTATATAGGGAACCTCCATTTTGTTTTCATCATCAAAAAATAAATCCTCAAGCAGAAAGAAGGTTCTGCTTTTGCGTTTATTTTGGTATTTTACAAGATTTCTGCGCTACTCCTAACTTAATGCAAGTTCGAGGTCCTAGGAATAGATAAAAATTAACAGGCGAACTTTCACAACGAAATTTTGATCCGTCCAATATATTGCACACGTCAGAATTTGCTGGAAAAAAGATCGACCTCAGTTTGTTTTTTTACAAAGTATAGGGTACTGGGTATAAAAGCTGCTAGAATATTGGAGTCGAGGAAAAGTTTTTTGGCTTCATTATAAGACAAGGTGAAAGGTTACTAAAAACCTTATGCCATACGTATATTTGTTATATTGTATCAGTTGTTTCTCTAATGGAAGTTTCCTCAGTCTCATGCCTCTTTTTCGTGGCCTATATCAATAAAACGTTCAGTCTAAATTTTTCGAGCACCGACTCAAAAAAATTGCATAATGGTTAAAGGTTAATGGTTACAAGCTTCATTTAAATAAAATTTAAAATTTATAGACCCTCTAAAGACTATCTACGTGTAGCCAGTTATCGATCGCATTATCGATAGCTTGGGCGGCAGCCATTCTAAGAACTAGCTCAACATTTGAGGTTATGTTTTTGCTCTCTATAATAAATCAATGTGCTCAGGAGCTATCTATCTATAGATAGGCACATATCATCTTAAATATGATGTGGGGGGCGGGGTAGTGGGAAGTGGGTACTATAAATGCACAACTCGTACATGCTGAAAAACATTGATAAAGGACTCCAAAGAATCAAGGAACAAAATATTCGTGTATAACTGTTTGAGTGTGTTTGTGTATGTCTCTGTGTGTGTGTGTGTGTATATATATATATATATATATGTACTATGTAACAAGCAACAAATTCAACTTAAACCATATAATAATAATCATAATCATCAAAATATTGTCAGCCTTAAAGGCACAACAACAATATAAAAAATCCTACGAATTGTAAACGACAAAAAAGTTGGTGGGGATGAGGAGAAGGAAGTAGCCTTAAAAACACAAAGCCAGGATCAAACAAATAATTAAATTTAGTTATTACATTTATTAATAATTACACAAAAAAAAAAACTGCATACAGACAGCAAAAAAATCAACAAAATTAACATAGTGCGACGATATCGACGATATCGATATCGACGATGACGCGATATCGTAATAGATATTTACGATCATCATTATTATTATCGATCGATCGATCGATCGGATCGTATCAATCAATTAAAAATGTATGTAGTATGTATTTGTATGTATGTACTATGCGTAATTATGTGCATACATTATTTGTTTTTGTATGTATGTATGTATGTATGTTATGTATGTTCATATATATAAAAAAAAATTATTATCAATAATACATAAGCCTAATTAGATTTATATTTATACCGTAATTATGTAAGCATCTACATATATATATATATGTATGTATATACCTCTGTATGTATGTGCATATATATGTTATATATATGCATACATTTGTAATTATGCGTATGTAACTTATTTTATAATTGTATCATGTGTACATATGTGTGTGTGTGTTGGTGTGTGTGTGTATGCGTGCGTGGGTGTATGCGTGTGTTGTTTACAAGTGTATGTGTGTGTGTGTGAATGTATGTATGTATTATGTATATGTGTGTGGACAAGTTGTGTATAAAAAACAGTTATATGCATCTACAATATTTCAGAAAGAAAATAAAGATACAAATTTTTAGAAAAACGATTTAATTTCGATCGATTTTTCGATTTTTGTGACTTTAAAAAACACTTTAAAAGTGAAAGAAAATGTCCAAGCAGCAGCACCCTAGAATAATTTCCAATTTTCCGAATTTTTACCCAGCAAAGGATTTCTTTCAGTCAACTCACTCACACTATATCAAATTTCGATTGAATTGAGTCTACATATTGTATGTTTGTATGTGTGTCAGCTATATATATGCATATTGCGAGTGTGTATGTTTGTGTGTGTGTGCATGGTTGTTGTAGTTGTTGTATTCATATTTATTGCATTTTTTTGGAGTAGTCCCGTATAAATCTACTATGTATATATATGTACATATATGTATGTATGTCTTCTTCTTCTTCTTCGCTCTAAGCTTCTGTTTGCTGCACACATACATATGTACAAATACCACAAATTATGAAATATATAAGCAAATATATATGAATGTATGTATATAAAACTAGCCTTCGCTTTAAGCTTTCTTTTTTGTGTGTGTGTGTGTTGGTGTGTCGTCTAAAGGATTTTACATACACATATAGCATATACTCTATATAGTAAATAGGGAATTCTCGTTAAGTAATTATTGGAATAGTTTGGAAATTTTCTCAGAATCTGCAGGAAATTGTTGTAGGGCAGCTTAAGTAAGTGAATAAAAATGCATGAAAGAATTAATTACATATATGTATATGTATGTATGTATATAAACAAAAAAAAAATACATATACATGCTATGTATACATAACATGTTCAAGTAAATTTTGTAAAACATGCATTGTTTAAAATTTTGTTCAAAAAAAAAACCCTAAGCTTATACATAGGTATATATGTATGTATGTACGTGTGTGTAAGCCTTATACTTAAATTTTGTTTGTACATAAGTATGCTATGTACATGCATTTGTTTACTTGAACATTACACATATACATTAACTACACAAAATAAGTTAAATGGGCGTTTCTATGTGGGTGTGTGGTTGTGTGGTTGTGTGTGTGTGTGTTCCTATATATATACTATATATATATGGGCGCCAGCGGCTAGCGGCTAGTGGCTGTGCTTAGTGGTTTTTGTTTTTGTTTTGTTTTTTTTTAGGATATACATATTAATATTAGGTGTGTGTGTGTGTGTGAGTGTGTACTTAGCTTTGTAGCATGTATATAATAATATATATAATATATATATATATATATGTATGCATATACATATATGTATGTATATAGAAACTAAACCTACAAAATCCAACAATAAGACGAAATTAAAATACATGGTACATTATGTATGTAATAATAAAACATGCTTTACGATTCTAAAATAATTCAGTCATCAGGTAACATTGTTTTGAACACAACTACAGTAACAGAAGCTGAGGTCGCTGCTGGCAAGCGGGTGAGGTGGAGGTGGTGGCTGCTACTACTTCCGTTTATCACTGCTGTGGTGGTTGTTGCTGTTGCGGTTGTTGTTGCTGCTGCTGCTGTCAACGTTGAGGAAGTTGTTGCTACTACTGCGGCGGCTGCTGCTGCTTTCATCGAAGGTGTCGCAGGTGTTGGTGGTGGTTGTTGTTGTTGTTGTTGTGATGGTGGTGGTGTTGGTTTTGGTTGTTGTTGTGGTGATAATGGCATTGGCATTGGTGTTGTTGTTGTTGTTGTTAGGGACAGTGACGACGACTGTGGTGCGGCAGTGTGTGCTGTCGTTGATAATTGTTGTTGTTGTGGCTGTGGCTGTGGCTGTTGTTGTGTTTGTGATTGTTGTTGTTGTATTTCTGTTTGTGTCGTCGCTTTAAACGCCTCCACAATCCTTTGGTGTAGTGGTTGTTGTTGCATTACTGCGGCGCTTATTGTTGCTGCTGCTGCTGCTGGTTCTTCTACTATTGTGAATAGCTGCTCATCGGTTTGTGTATGTATTGTTGCAGTGGTTATTTGTGTATAGTTGTTGTTGTTGTTGTTGCTTCGTTCAATTTCATCTGCTGTGGTTGTTGTTCCTACGCTAATTGTTTGAAGTCTGCTGTTGCTGCTACTGTTGCCATCATCTGGCATTGGTGTTGCTGTTGTTGTTGTTGTTGTTGTCTCTGGATGTATTTGTTTATTGTTTTTGTTTTCTTTTAGCTGGGCATTCACAATTTATTTATTCATTTCTTTTACTTACTGTTCAACGATTGAATCTTGCAAAACTTATCGCTGATATTGCACATTAATTCTGCATGGGGGGCATTCCCTGGTTGTTGTTGTTGCACTCTGCTTGCCCAGTGTGGAGTTGTTGTTGTTGTGGTGGCTGCTGCTGCTGCTGCTCCTCCTCCTCCTCCTCCTCCTCCTCCTGCTCGTTTGACAGTGTTGGTTGTTGTTGCGTTTGTTAAATGAATTATATCTCCTCTGGGCAGTTTGTGGACGTGTTTCTCTTGCTGCTCCTGCTCCTGGCATAGCGTAACCAGCATTCGTTGTTGTTGTTGTTTTTGTTGCTGTTGCTGTTGTCGCTCAGCTACTATTTCACTTAGGCTGGTCAATGTTACCGCCGCCTTTAGTTTAGTTTGCTCTTCAGATGCTGCCGTTGCCACCAAAGCACTGCTCGCTGTTGTTGTTGTTGTTGATGTTACAATGGATAATGGAGTTGTTAACAACACTGGCATGGGCGGATGATGTTGGGAATTTTGTTGTTTTTTCGTTGTAGCCACGGCTAGAGCTACACTTGGGCGTTGTGACATTAAGGCCGTTTGTAAAATTGATGTATACTGTGGTTGCTCTTGTTCTTGTGGTTGTTGCTGTTGCTGTTGTTGTTGTCGTGGCTGATGTTCAAGTCTTTTGCTCTCATTAAAATTGTTTCGTATTATGGATGCTGTGCCCGCCGCCGCCACTCCCGTACCACCTGCCGTTGCTAATGCTTTTGTTGTCCTTTCACTTAGATCTGTGGCTTGTAGCTTGTCGCTTCCACCCGACGCCGTCGTAGCTCCAGCTCCAGTTGCTGCCGCCGCAATCGACGACCTTGCAATATGCTCCGCAGCCGCAGTAAGCGTTGCCAGCGTAGCCGCTGCTCCAGTTAGCAAGGATGCTTTTAATATAGACGTTGTTGCTGACTTTGTTGCCGGCTTGGCCAACGACGACGTCATCGTCATTGGCATCTGTTTTGTTCTCAACTTTGGCAGCGCGCTTGCCTGCATGGAAACACTTGGTGGTGGTATTCCTTCGCTCTTTCCAATTTCGATTTTGATCTTTGGCAAGTCCAGCAATAGCGCACGATCCTTCGAAATTGGCCCACAAATAGCCCCCGATGTCTGTTCGTATAATTGATTCCGCTGTTGGGGCTGTTTCTGTTTCTGCTTCACTTTTACCTCTTGTTTTTCATTTTCCTCCTCTTGCATTTGCTCTTGCTGCCCTGGCTGACGATCCTTTGGTGAACTAAGATTGGTTGTTGGTAGCAGGCCGTGCTCAAGCATTTGCTACCTTATGCTCGCTGAGTTAAGAACAAAAGGAACGTAAAACATTTTGCTCTCGAGCAGCAAACTAGCAGCAGCTTGTATCTGTAACGAACGAAGGAACACAAAGTTGTAGGATCATCATGGAATTCCATGGAGTTCGAAAATCTAAACTTACCTCGGGTATGTGCGACAGCAACTCGCTAAGGCGCGCTTGTGGATTCTGGGGTGATGAATTCTGTAAGTACGATCTGAGCACCTGAATGTAGCGCTCTTGTATACTTTCAAGTTCCACTTCTGCTGAAGATGGCCGATCAAAGAGCGTGGGCGTGGCAGCAAATTTCGATAAGAACGACAAGTTAATTTCAAAGTATTAAAGGTTCAATTCTCTAAAATATCTAAATCTATCCCCTCTATCTCTATCTACTCAATCGAGTTTATCATAATAGCTACGTACCTTTGTTTAGGAGTATGTACACCTTCAGACAGACATACTCCTCCATCTTAAGCTTGATGCGTCGAAACATAATTGTTATTTGCGTCATCTTATCCACCATATGGCCAACATCAAGTTTCAGCTGTTCCATAGCTATGGGCTGGCCCATTAATGTGGTCAGGCAGGTTTGCAGCGTGCTTAGATGTGAGTTCACCTCGCAAACAAATTCCGGATCGTCCTTGTGTAGAGGTTGCGCATGCAAATACTGCGTCGTTGGTAGCGTTGGGGACGGGGACGCCTGTCTGCTGCCATGATTATTGTGCTGATGCTGATGGTGCTGTTGATGGTGGTTATGATTTGAAGTGTTTGAAGCCGGTGACTGCATAACCTGACTGCTGCCAGATGATCCTCCTGATGTGGGCGTTGTAGATGAGGCGGTGGTACCAGTGCACGTTGAAACTGCTCGTTTCCCGTGCAGAGCCTGGTAGGCGGCCGTTGTAAGTATCAGGATTTCGTGCCATTTGTCGGTCAGAAGCTTGGTATGTATCTCTACTGGTATTTCTAGGTAAAACGGCAGCTTCTTTGTCCATGACACTAGCTTGTGCACAATGGAATCCCCAATGTTACACAGCTTTTCGCTGATCTCAGACTTGTCTTCGAGGAACTCAGAGAAATGCGGCAGCGTGGCTATGTCTTCCATAGCATCACATTCGATCAGCGTTTGGATCATGGTCAAAGCGAGCTCGTACGAGATTTGCCTATCCTTCGATGAGCTTACTGCCGAATCCAGACGATGGCGCAGATGCACAATCTCGCTTGGATTCGTCAGGGCAGTCTTCAAAATGGTGCCGTTCACTAAATGCGAGGGCAGTGATGGTTGCGTTGGTCCTCCCACTGACGTCTGTTGTTGCAGATTCACATGGTGGTGATGGTTGTGGTGCTGTCCTCTCTCCCCTCTGTCTCCCTGTCCCTGCTGCTGTGAGCCCGTCAATTGCAGATGACCAGGATTGCCATTGCCGCTGGGCGGAGCCTGCGGTGACCCTTGAAGGCTGTGGTGTGGCGAGTGCATGGGCTGCTGCTGTGTTGCTGTATGTAGAGGGGAGTGCATGGATTGCTGCTGCAGGTGTTCCGCTTTTAGTACCGGTCCCAAGAACATAGGCTTTATATCATTCTGATTGATCGTGTTGCCTAGGTTGGACTGTGCACCCAACAGCTTGGACTGTTGATGCTGTGCCGCCGCTGCCACTGCTGCTGCTAGCTGCTGTTGCTGGGACGACAACAAGTGGTGTGGCGATAGCTGGCCTGGATGATGATGCCCATGACCGTGTCCATGTCCATGACCATGAGCTTGCTGGGCTCCATGGTGATGGTGGGGCGAGTGCATCTGCTGTTGCTGCTGCTGCTGTTGGGGTTGCTGCTGCTTCTGATTCGTCTTCTTGTGCTTCTTGTACTTCACCTTGTACAGATTGTATACAGCTCCACTGTTTCGCCCACCCGGCATTCGATCCTCCCGAACAGCTGGCGAAAAAGTTACAATCGATAATGAACAATTAATACTTGGGATTCAATGGGTAAAGTCATGTGGTGTGTCTTGTACTGACCTTGTAACACCATACCCTGCTCAATGCATTTCTTAAATCGACAATACTGACAACGGTTCCGCTGTGCTTTGGTTATCTCACAGGTGCCATCCGCTACGCAGGTATAGACGCGTCGATTCTGCACCGTGCGCTTGAAGAACCCCTTGCAGCTGCAAGATAAAGTTCCCAAAGACAAATAATAGAAGTAAGTAAGGATCATAGTTCGAGGAGCTGAAGATTTTTAGAGTAAACTCGAATACTTACCCCTCACATGTTATGATGCCGTAGTGAAGTCCTGTAGCCTTGTCCTCGCAAATCATACAAACCAGTGGCTGGTCATCCTCGTCGGTTGGCTCGTGCTGCGAATCTAGCGAACGATTCCCGCTTGACGAGTTTGAGCTACCCCATTGCTGCTGAGCGCTCAGATTAAGTGCTTGCAACTGTCCTGGCGGCAGCTGCGAGTAATCACCAGCCCACAGACGCTCCATGTTCAGGGCATGTGGAGTGCGGAATTGATGTGGCCGCGGCCGAATGTCCTGTATGCGCGTCTGTCCCAATGACAGCAGCAGCTGCGCGGCTTCCTCATTGTTCTGAGGCGAGGGACCTGGCGTATGCGTGGGCGTAATGGAACCAGTCGAAGGAGACGATGCCGATTGCATCGTCGATTGGGGACAGTGGTGAGTTTGAGACTGCAGTAGCCCACCTCCCGACGGCTGTTGTTGCTGCTGCCCGCTCATCGACTGGTGGCCACCTCCGCCAGTCGACGACGGACCTGCAGCAGTTGGTGGAGGCGGTTCATAGCCCCAAACCATCGTACGTACCCCACAGCTCTCACCCATAATGACAGTAGGTGTGCCACGCGGTGGCGTTTGCGATGGTGTCTGTGGTGAGAGCTGCGACGAAGAGGACGACGATGACGGGTGCGGTGAGGTGCACTGAGATACGCCGCCGCCTTGGCGCAAACTTCCTAGCGGGCCACCGATCACTTCTGGCTTGACACCGTTGATGCGAGCATTTGAAAAGCACACCATGCGTTGAGCTGCTGCAGCGGCAGCGGCTGCATTTGGTTGCATCAAATGAGGCAGGCCGGAAGCAGCGGCGGCTGCCACAGCCACTTGCTGTTGTACCTCGCTTTTCACCCGGAAAAGTATGGAGGCGTCGCGGTTTTGGTGCCGCAGCGACTGTAGCGAGGCCGGATGCATTAGCGCCTGCGCCATATTGCCCAAAGCCTGTGATTGCATCTGAGCAGACGCACCTCTATCCTGGTCTCCTCTTTGCTGCTGCTGTTGCTGATGATGTTGCTGTTGCTGCTGCTGTTGCTGCTGCTGCTGATGAGAATGCTGCTGCTGTTGCTGGTGTGGTGCATGTAGCCTCTGAGACCCGACTCCGCCGCCTCCTGCACCACCATTGCCCATCAGATTGCCCACAGGCTCTTTTTTCACACGGACTAGTGAATGTGGCGAAGATTGATGCTGGTGGGGTGATGTCTGTTGCTGTTGCTGCTGGCCCAGAAGATGGTGTAGATGAAGCTGCTGCTGTTGCGTCAAATGTTGCATAGACTGGCTAAGCAAATGCTGTGGACTCGATCCCAGCTGTGATATCGCCAACTCTGTGGGCGGGCTACTCTTACGTAGTGTCAACGGTTGCGTCAGCTGCTGATGAAGATGATGAGTTTGGACGATAGTCGGTGGTGGCAGCACATGCGAAAGTCCATGATGTGGTGACGATGGACTCGCACGATTCACATGCTGCGTGGAGCTTATCGACGACGATGACGAGGTCGCGGGAGTGGAGACTGATCCCTGCTGCTGCTGCTGGCTAGAGCCCACTGCTGAGGACGATGACGATGGCGATGGTGGTAGCGGTGGTTCCGCTTTGATGCGAGATGGTGCTACCAGAACCGTCACATGGTGTTGCGACTGAGATTGTGCAGCAGCAGCTGCTTTGGACTGTGCATGTTGCTGTTGTTGCTGCTGCTGCTGTTGCTGCTGCTGCTGCTGCTGATGCTGCTGCTGCTGTTGATGAAGATGTTGCAGCTGCTGCTGTTGCTGCTGCTGTTGATACTGATGAAAAGCCAACATTTTTGTAGGAGACGCCGAAATGCGTTCCTCCTTCACAGATCGAATGACGCTCATACCACTACCACTGCAACCACTACCACTGGCACTGCTGTTGGCTTTTCCGCTGCATGCCAGCATGCCATTAGTGGATGCAGCGTTGTGCCGGCTCGTGGATGTCGTCGCTGTCGTCGTCGACGGTTTTTCTTCGAGAGAATCCGGCGAGGCGCGACTGCTGCCGCTGGTGTTGCTGGAGCTGGACGTGCCATTGTTGTGCGGCGATGTGGGCGTGGCACGCGATGACAGCGCTTCCCCGCTGGTCCCGCCGCTGGGTCCGCTGCTGCTGCCGGCATAGCCATCAGAGCCGCCTATAGGCGGCGTTCTTCGTATCGTATGCTCGGCTGGTGGAGGCGGCGACATTACAGATGAAGCAGCAGCAGCTGTTACCGCGCTGCTGGACGAGTGAATCTCCGACTGCTCCTGCAAGTTTGCCTCGTTGATATTTTGATTTGATTTTGTTGTTGCCGTTATTGTAAGTATGCTGCTCGTGGACGTCGCCGCCGCAGACAATAACGAGGACGATGCCGACGATGACGATGTGGCCGCCACCGCCACTGACACCGACACCGGAGCCCCTGTCAACGCGGAGGTGGTGGATGTCGAGGCAGCGGGTGTTGTTGTCACCGCACTGGCGGCACTGCTGGCGTTGGCATTACCCGTCGATCCCGTAGAGATCACTGGCGTCGTGGCCAACGCAAGGCTCGGACCAGTGCCGCTGTCGCATAGTTTTGGGGACATGGGTGCCAGTAGATCTGGCGACGATGTCGATGTGTCTGCTATTGATTCGCCGTCACTGCTGCATCTTGAATCTATTTTTCGCCGTTTTAATTTGAGGTCTTGAAAAAGGCTCATTTTATCGAGCTCGCTGTACGGGCCACGGCTCAGTGTCATAATTCCTGTGAAATAAACAAACAAGTCCAAAGAAAAAAAATTATTAAAACCAATCGAGGTAAACAAAGCTCTAAGCACTAAGCGCTAAGTAATCCTCATCAAAATTTTCATACCAAACTGGGTGCACCAATGCCGGCCCCACAACCAGACACAAGCTACCATTATCTGTGATATTCGTCTTGGTATAGTTAGATCTGTTGGTTATTCTTAAATGACAGACACACTCGTTTCCATTATGAATCAAACACAAACACATTGAATATTCTACACACACACGCACACACACTCAAGCATACACGTTTTTTTTTTTTTTGTTTTTTGCGGAAGTTTTCCGTAAACAAATTCTCGACAGTACGAAATTTGCATTTACTTCCCCTCTGCGCAGACGCATAACTAGTTACTAGCTCTGCCTCGGTGCTCAGCTCAGCTGAGCTCAGATCAGTTCAGCTACGTCGCACAGTGGCTCAAAAGCTGAAAATCCTTTGCAAAAATCATATCTTCTAAACAAATTGAGATATTTTTATGAATTAAATTGCAATTGAAAGAAAAATCTTTAGGCTTTAAAATAAGTATTCTCACATGGTGATACGATATCTACGAGTTGCGCAATTTGTTGTTGAAGTTGGATTTTGTGGCCTGTGCAATATTCGCTCTTGAACAATATGTACATATTTTTTGCATATTTTCTAAACCAATTAAGATATTTTAATAAAATAAATTGTAGTTATAAGGAATATGTTCAGGCTTTAAAATAAGTACTCATATGTGATGATACGATGTCTAAGAGCTGCGCAATATGTTGTTGAAGTTGGATTTTGTTGCCTGTGCAATATTCGCCATATTTATGAAGAAAATTTTAATGCTATATTTGTTCACATATCAGCAGTATTTTGTAAAATAATCATCTACATTTACATTTGAGGGGATATCTAAAAGACTTAACATTCTGTATTGGCAATGATATTCTATTATAGATTGGCCATGTGCCAAAATTTTGTGAAGTGTGGGAGTTAGTTTCTTTCCCGGATATTTTTCCAGTAGCAGCTCTGCAGTTTTAGTCGCATATTCACCAAATTTACTGCCGTTAAATTTTTTCTTACAATTCAGAATATTTAAAATAGTACCCAATCTTTTAATAATATCTTCATCCACTCCAGTTATTTCTGACGTAGTTTTGTGTTCTTCAAAGAACTTGCGGGATGAGTTTCCATCAGTTGTATTACCATATCCATATTTGGGGCAATCGACTTTCAGTCCAAGTTTCTTATTAAAATCTTCTTGTATTTTATTTTCCAGAAACTTTGTTTTTCTTTATCTGGAGTGTTGTCCTTAAATGAATCCATGCATCTAGCTCTGGCGTGCAATGGAGAAATACCAAATTCCAGATTTTCCTCTTCAATAATAGAATTATCCAAATTTTGAAAATCCTTTTGTGTTTTTTTACAAAAAGCACATGTCAAAGTTGATTTAGTGTTCCAAACATTTGGCAGGTCTTCCTCTCTTTCGGTGCGTAGACGTTTGAGGTTCTTCTGGCAAAATGTCAATATGGGTAAGTCCTTTTAGCCAGTTTTCGTGTCTCCTAACAAAGTTTTCTTTGCAGCGACTACAGTTTTGCCAATTTACTTTTATTTGGGCGTAAATAAGAGAAAGTTTAGCTTTTAAATCATCAAACTTATCTATATTTGCTTCCTCAACGTTAAGTTCTTTCACGATTGCCGAAACGAACTCCTTCGGAGTTATGGAGTTTCTGAACAACTCAAATAATTTTATGTTTTCCAAAGACATCGTTATACTTATAAAATCACTGCTTGCGAATTATATTTAAAAATACTTTTTACTGCAATGTGTGTTCTTTTAAAGTTAAAATTCTATATATTCAGTCAAATATATACAAATATTAAGCCTTTATCCAAAAAGTAACAGGTACAAATTAAGTTATATTATATCTTTTACAACTACCTGGAAATACAAAAAAAGGATTGATCAACCCTTTTTTTCAAATGTCACAGGTAGACTATTTTTTTTAAGTCAAAATATAAGCAAACAACTCTCAATTTAATGCCTGCATCTAGTGCATATTCTTCTTCTTATACCTGCGGCAGTATATTTTGTAGTTGGGTTTCCAGGCTTTTACTGGTCTTACAGCCAAACACGCAAATGCACGCAAATAATCTTTTTAGAGTAGGTAAATAGATTAATAACAAACATATTTACGTTAAAAACAAAAAATACAGAAAATTGGGTTTTTTTTTATTTTCTTCCAAAGTTGAAAAAGTGTCCAAAATATAGTGGTTTAGGCAAACGGAAATAATGAAAAAACTAGAAAAGATTGAAGCTGTTTTTTTTTTGTTTATGTTTAAATTTTATATACCTTTTTATAGAAACAAAAAAAAAGCAATTGGCCTCATAGTTTTTTTACAAAGCAACTTTAAACATTAACTTTTATTCCAAAAGTTAAAATATTTTTTATAGTTGAAAATTTACTCAACTTTGAGCGGCTGTAGGAACTAAACTATTCTGCCAAATTGAATAAAATTTATATATTCGTGATCCTTGGAAAATTCTAAATCAGATACATGTATTGGTTTAATAAAATGATTACATCAAAATTTTGATTTTTGCAACGCTTTTGCGGCTGCCGAGCCACTGTGCGTCGTAGCCGAGAGGCTGGAGGTCGTCCATTCCGTACTAGTAGTAGCTACTACTACTACTACTACTACTTAGTAGTCTATCCATACTTGATTGGCGAACTAAAAAGAGTTTCTTTTCTAGAGTTGGAAATAATCGTTAGCTGCCTATGCTCATTAATTGCAAATATTTCGTTAGCTAAGATCTAGAGATGTGCTCAGAATGGGCTCAAAGTGCTTGGTATATGCTCCAGAAATATAGATAATCTTAAGGACTGGCCCAATACTCAGTGCTACTACACTAGTTCACACAAAATTTGAACCTTCGTAAAAATTTGTTTAAGCTGTTTAAGAGAAATTATTTTACAGCTTCTTGAGCGTAAGAACTTCAAAGTCGGATAGGAACAGAAAATGCTATTCTCTGTTGCTCACGAGATATTGACGAATACTTGAAAAAGTGCCCAAAAACATGTTTTTCGAAAAAATATCCAAAACGGTTCGAAAAACAAAATGAATGCCATTTTCGGGCTTTTCCAAAAGTCCAAAAGTTACCCTAAAATCACTTTCTGGCTTATAATTCGCAATTGAATCGAAAATCTTTATAAAATGTACTCAGTCATCTAAAATTTTAAGACGCTAAGCTAAAAAAAACAATAACAATCCAAAAGTCTAAGCTAATTATTTAGAAGAACCTTTATTCGGGGTCAGTATTCCATTGTTGATCAGGCTTACACGAGTCTACATTTGGCTATACCTGATTATTGGAGGTTAAAGTTAAAAAAGAATGTGTATTATATTTTCACTAAATCTTTTCCAAAATTTCGACTCGATCTTAATAATTCTTCTAGCAACAAAATGTGCGCCGAACTTTGTTCTGGGAGACCGGATACTTCAGCTGTTAATCTTTCGATGAAGGTTGCTGTATTAGGCTGTGCTTTCGAAGATCAGCAGTGGATCCCATGGGTTCTTGGCTTTTCTTAGTAACATTCATTGCATATAAAGCTTCATAAAATTAAAGATGGCGTACGTTAAAGTTGGGCTTGGACGACTCTGGGATACCCTTTACTAACACATTGCAATGGAATCTGGTATATTGCTTTGATTGTTAAATGTGCTTACGATATATTCATAAATCAAATCAAAAAATGTTTCAAACAAAATTAGATACAATTTGGTACAGTGCTTGGGAGTTCTAAAAACTTCGGAACGCCTTTGGTCATAAGTTAGATACAGTTCACCGATTTTGATTAAATTTGTTGCAGTGCTCATAAAAAACTTCCGGGTGACAAATTTGGTAGCAATTCATCCATCTAAAATTTTTGTGATGGGAGCTATATAATATGGAGTATGGTATGGAGTAATAAGGGATCTAATCTCAAAGTTTGGTTGCTATAGCTCTTACCATCTCTGAGATATAGGCGTCCATATGGACGAACCGACGGACATCGGTATATCGACTTCCTTAGTCACGTGGATCATACTTTAAGCAACTTAGGAGGGGGTCGCTCTCCGACGTCTGTGTGTTACATACATTTTCGTCTTGCAGAAACTTAATGTAGCCTTTGTAAGGTACAGGGTATAAAAAGTTTATTTTATATAGAGATTTCTTATAAGTGAGTTGCAAGTAGTCGGAAGACTTTAATATACCCTGTATCCTTTCTTTCACACTAAATTATTGTTTTCATCATATTCAAAATGTAACTTAGAGACGATTTACCTTGGACTGGCTTAACTGATTTGAATTACTGGGATTCATAGTATGATCCCAAAAAGTAAAAACAATCGACTGTTTTATGTGGTTTTAAATCGAATGTTTTGTTGCAGAAGGAATTAAAACAAATAGGCAAAATAGTTTGAAAAGTTTACGCAATTTTTAAGCGGAAATAATATTTAAATATTCTTTGATATTTTTAGATTCTGTTCATTGACAAATATTAAAAAATTGGTTTTTCTGAATCGAGCCAAAAAATAGCGATTGCCGAATTTTTATATGATGTGTGTCTTGACTATATCATATAGCTCCCATAGGACCTATCGGCCAAAATAACTTTTTTAAAGAAAAATTCGCTATATTTCGTTTTTTAATAAAGATATAGTAACCAGATTTGGCGTTTGGAAATTTTTTAGACCACTTAAGCAATGTGCCAAATCTGAACAAAATCGGTTGACTATATCATATAGCTCCCATAGGTCCGATCTTCCAAAAAATCGATTTTTTAACTAAATTTGTTGTGTTTCGTTTGTTTGTTAAGATATTGGGACCAAATTTGACATTCGTGAGTATTTTACAGTTCCTAAGCACTGTACTAAATTTAATCCAAATCGTTTGACTAAATCATATAGCTCCCATAGGACCAATCGGTCCAAAAACACGTTTTTATACAAAATTCGATGTGTTTTGTTTGTTTGAAAAGATATTTTAACTAAATTAGGCATTCAGATCTTTTTTAAGGTATTTAAGCACTGTGTCAAATTTTATTGAAATCGGTCGACTATATCATATAGCTCCTATAGGAACGATCGGTCAAAAAAAAATTTTTGCTTAAAAATTCTTCTGTTTTTGGTTTTTTGAAGAAATCGAACTTTATTAAAAGCTAGTGGTACAGGGTATCCTAAAGTCGCCCGCGCCCGACTTTACGTACGCCATTTTTTTTACCAGCATTGTGGTAATACAGAGCATCTGGAGATAGGACTATATTTTTGTTCTAGCTAAAAAGAGTTCTCTTGGATCTGGGAGACTTTACAGACTATATTGATAGCTCGTTCCATTTCTTAATATTAGAGTATAGAAGTTTAAGCTATTAGCTTTTGTTATCTCTTCTACCGACCTTCTCACCCTACAGGCGTCATTAAGTTTTAATAGTGAAAAATGGTATTAGGGTATCCCATAGTCGTGCACCATCGCAAACTATCCGCATTAGTTGAAAGTAAACTTTTCGATGAACCAATCGTGATCCATAAAAGCCAGAATATTTTTCTTTGATCGTTATTAATTTAAAGCCTGTACCCATAGGGTAATGGGATTTGGGATGATGCAATTTAAATGACCCAAAAAAAAGCGTGACAGTTGAAACTTCATTATGCAATTTATGTAAATATCTTGATCCGTTGCTCCTAAGAAGTGTAAGCTTTACTTGATTAATTATAAATTTTAAAAACTACTTTCCTATAAACTACAAAACTTGTTTTCATTATTATAGAAGCTCATTTTTGTTTTAAACATATACTTCTTGCCTTCAGAAAATCGAATTCTCACTTTTTTAGTCGACCTCTTCGATTTAGATGTTTATACCCTGCACCTATTAGAGCAACAAAGGATATACTGGAATAGTGCAATTTATGTAAGGGTCAGAGAAGGCGTGGCAGACCCCAAGTCCTTTAAACCAATATGCTGGTCGTAACCTCGGGGAGCGATTGGGCCGTGTCCGTCCTTCTGTATATATGAACACCTAGAACTCGGAGACTATAAGAGCTAGAGATACGAAACTTTACAACTTAATGCGCATATTTCCTGACAAGATGAAGTTGTTGAATCATGTCAATATCCTCTCGGACAAATACAACAAAAGTTCTAGCCATAAATGTACAAATTTCAACTCCTCTTCTCTATAAAATGCGTTGACTCTACGTAGAATCACAATTTTCCAAATTTTATAGATGCGGTCTCCCCACCCTCCGCAATCGATTTACCGTGTTTCGATGTTTCTTCTACACCCCTCAACATATCAACTTAAAACTTACCCCATATATATTAAATAGCTTTTTTGACACAATCGGTAAAAATTTACGGAACTCATAGGTTATTACATTACAAATATGGAATTTCACCAAAAAAAAAAATAAAAATACCAATTGGAAAGTTCTTAGTAGGAATTTGCAGAAAACATTTTTTCGAGAGAAAAGGTACAGGGTATTCCACTGTCATGCACCGCCACGACTGTACCACATTTTTTTATACTTATTTCAGGAGTTACTAAAAATAAAACTTTTTTAATTTAAATTGTCATATACCATTATTGTGTCGAAATGTTCATTCGTTTAGAAGATAAAGCTAGTCAAAGAAAAGCCTACAAATTAAAAATCCAATATTCAGTTATCGATAACTCGCTAATTAATCGCAGTTTTGCAATAGAATTTAACGTATTTCCTGGTAGATCTGTCACATATGGAGATATCATTAAAATCGAAGATGTCGAAAAGTGTCCCGCTTCACTTCTATTCACCGATATACTTTCTTGAAAGGGTGATTGTAGGGTAACCCACTGCCTCGAATGACTCATATATATCTATAAAACTTTTTATATCAGTTTTCGATTGATTGTTATAGCCATACTGTTCAACTAGTCGAAATCGCAACAGGCCTGATGGAAATATAATATATACATTTCGTAATATTTAGGAAAAATGTCCATAGTATATATATCGGATGTATCGAGAAAGGTGAAGTAAAATTTTATATAAACTTCAAAGTCGCTTTGATCGGTTTGCTTGACAAAAATACTTTAAAATAAGAATTCAAATTTATATTTTTAACTAGAGAATTTTGCTTATTTGAAAATTTTTCAATTTCTTTTGAATCTAAAAATGTTCTTAGTCAAAGCCTTTTCAACGGAATTGAGCACATCATGATCTTTTTTTTATCATAAAATGTTTTCTAATTGTAATCTGAAAGAGGCCTGAATTTTTTATAAAATTATTTCTAACCTAAGTCAAGCAAAAATTACAAATTTGTAGTGAAATTTTACAACATTTTATAGTTCAATTACATAATGGATTTTAAGGATATTAAGAGAAATTTAAAAAAATGCCTTTAATTTCGATAGATTCTGTAAAATATAATTAAAAATAGTTATTTTCAGCGTGCAGCGATTTACTTTTATGTCAATATTGAATAATTTATAAAAAGATTCCGTAAAAAAAATAAAATATAATATATAATTTGAAAAATTGTGTATATAATAATCGCATGCTCACGACTTTGAGATACTCTTTACCATCAGAACAAATAAATTTGTTTTTTTTTATTAAATTATTTGTAATAGAAAATTGAAAATTCTAAAGTTAAAAAAAAAACAATTTTTAGCGTAAACCTACAATATCATGATCAAGGTGGAAAAAAACCCTTTTAGCATCAAAGCAAAAAAATTAAAAATAAATACGAATATTTAGAATCAGTATCCTGATAAAAATCTTTTTAATGCCGAATTTAGTTATGACTTAAAAAAAAAAAAACTTTTTGCGCTTGATCGATCCTATTAGTGCTATAACCGATTTCCAAAATTTCAACACGTTTCAACAATGTTCAAAATTGTAGCTCTAGAAAGCTTCCGAATGAGAGCTTTGTAATATAAGCTTTATATACAAATATTTATAATTATTTGCAGTCCCTATATCGAAAAAATAAAATAAACTTGTTTCCAAGCTCTGGCAATCTTTGGCATCTGATACGAACGAACACGCGAAAGTGTTTTTTATCTGCTTCTCTGGCTACCCTCCAGGAGCACCTCTTGTGCAGATGCATGGCACTATGCAGGAGCAGACTGAATACACAGGGTTCCGAAACTATTGGAAATATTACTGAATTCGCAGGAATCAGAATAAATAAGATTTATTCGTTTATTAAATTGACAGGTGGGCTCAAAGAGGATACAGGAGAGTAAGGACTAACTTAAGTGGCATTCACACGGGCCTTTCGTAGGCCTAGGTGTGTCGGAAGACAATCACTTCTAACTACCTAGCTACCCTAACTTTAGGTAACCTAGGTATGATTTTCGATCTAACAGATACAGAATATGAAATTGAAAGGATCTGCCATAAGGGCGCTCAGCTGTTCAGTTGAGATATTAGAATTTTTAATAAACTTATATATGAAGCCCATCGTATCTTGCTTACATTTCCCTATCCCATACGAGTGACGAAAAACGAAAAAATTCTATATGTATCGAGAGTGATCTACAACATAATCCGTGAAGTGAACATTTGCAAGCTATTATATAAAGCCTAGCCTATCGATATACCGATATATATGCATAGATCTTGCTTAAGTTTCCCGAACGAAAAAATTCTATCGGTATCGAGAGTGATCTACAACATAATCTGTGAAGTGAAAATTTATAAGATATTATATAAAGCCTATTCTATCGATATACCGATATATATGCATAGATCTTGCTTAAATTTCATAATCCCGGACAAATTCTATCATTGTATCGAGTGTGATTTACAACATAATCCGTGAAGTGAAAATGTATAAAGCTTTATATAAAGGCTATTTTATCGATATAGCGATATATATGCATAGATCTTGCTTAAACTTCACAATCCCATACGAGTGATTTTAAAACGATAAAATGCTATTGGTATCGAGAGTGATCTACAACATAATCCGTAAAGAGAACATTTTTAAACTATTACATAAAGCCTATTCTATCGATATACCGACATATATACAAAGATCTTGCTTTAACTTTTCAATCCCATACAAGTGATTTCACGAACGAAAAACTTATATCGGTATCGAGAATGATCTACAACATTTTGTATACAACATAATCCGTGAAGTGAAAATTTATAAGCTACAATATTATATAAAGTCTATCGTACCGATATACTTATAGCATATATAATAGATCTTGATAGATGTTGCTTAAATTTAATAATCCTATACAAGCGTTTTGACGAACGAATAAATTCTATCGGTATCGAGAGGGATCAACAACATTTTGTACACATCATAATCCATGAAGTGAAAATTTTATAAACTACTATATAAAGCCTATCCTGCCAATATACTGATATATTTATATGCAAAGATCCCGGAAAAATATTATCATTGTATCAAGAGTCATCTACAACATAATCCGTGAAGTGAAAATACTGAAATTTTGTACGATAAGTGGAATTTTTTTTTTTTTGAGAGACCCTCCCTGCGCCCGCTTCCGCACTCGGTAGCTTAGCTGTAGTAGATATATGTGAGCTTCTACTGTACTCTTACTTTTGCATACTCACACACACACACACACGCACAATGCAATGACACACACCGAGAATAGAGAAGAGATACAACTCGCTTGTGTGTAGTTGTGTTGCTCAATGAGAGAGAATATCAGAGAATATCAGCAGCGGGAGAGTTGAAATTTAATCTCTCTCAGTGCGTTGGCCTGACTAAAAAAACAACAACAACACACACGCACACGCACAGCGCACTCTCCGGCAACTTTGTTTAGCTGTATCTATATAGCTGTGTGCGTGCGTGTGTGCGCGTGTGTGTGTATCTATCACTCGATCTCTCTTTACGCATTCCGTGCTCAAGTTGCGTGGCGTCGCGGTGCGGCAACGACAACGGCGAGGAGGAGAGTGTCGTTTGTGTGAGTATTTTTAAAATTTGACCTATTTTCATTATCAAGCGCAAGATTATTCTAAACAAAAAAAACTAAAAAAAAAAACGAAAAAAAAAATACGTATACGTAAACGCATGTACAAACATGACACACATATGTGTATGTATCTTTGTGTGTATATATATACAAGTGCGTGCTTGTGTCTGTGTATGTAAAAAGCTCTAAACTCGACAATTAAAGTTTCGTTTTCTACTACTTAATAATAATAATAATAATTATTTATAATAATATAATAATTTTTTGCCTATTAGAGTAGAGTTAGAGTGCTGCATTTTTATGACGCATACGCAGCGTATGCAAAAGTGCAATGAGAAAAACTTTGGATTAAGTAACTTCCAATACACACACACTCAGACAGACAGACAGACACACACACACATACAAAGTTAGTATGAGGGAAATAATAATAATAATAAATAAAATAAAATAATGCACAAAATATAAAAATTAAACAAGTTGAAAATGTAACAAACAATTTACCTATGGATGTCATAATTTTGTTGCCGATTTTCGAATTGGTTTGTAAAGTTTGGTTTGGTTTTACTTTTGTCAAAAATTTTGATATGGTTTTTTTTTGAAGTTGGTCAAATCATTTCGTTAACATGGCTAAGGAAATGATTTGAGTTTCTCTATTGTTGCATGCTGCTTAATCCTTCAACGTGTTTGTTTTGGTTGCCAATTGGGGGAAGGATTTGTTTTTTGTTGTTTGTTTTATTTTTTAGCCAATTATTTTTCTTTTTCGTCCAACTTGTTTCATTTTCACTTTTTTTTTTGTATTTAGTTTTTGTTTTGTTGTTGTTGTTGTTGCTGTAGAGGGGGAGGGGAACACAATTAAGGTAGGTGCAAAAAAAAAAGAAGTTTAGGGGTTAAGGCGGGGGGCTGGACTACAGAGAGAGTCTAAGGCAGTGTGTTTGTTGTTGTAATGTTGTTGATAAAGAAAGAATTAATACTAACGGCAAATGGGCGGCATACGAGTTTTTTTCTTATAATAGTTATTGTAATTGTTGTAATAAATATTATTATTGTTGTTGTTGTTGTTGTTGTGAGCGTTGCATTTGTTACACTTTTGATTGCAAGTTGTTGTTGTGGCTGCTGCCGCTGCCGCTGCTTGATGCTCGGCAGGATTTGGCTGCTCCTCGCTGCTATATATAGCATCAGCATTGTTATCATTAGCGTTATCATCATGATGATGATGATGATGATGATGTTGATGTTGATGATGATGCGGATGATGATGATGATGATGATGCTGATATTGCTGCTGTTCTTGCGCTGGCTCGTTTTGGAAACCGGAATCACAAGTTAATCTCATAGCATCGTTAAGCTCAGCGTTGTTGCCAACAACAACATCATCATCGATAACACTTGATTTGTTGTTGTTGCTGTTGTTGCTGTTGTTGGACAATTGGACAACAAGTGGCATAGTTCCATAGCTGCCCCCGCCATTGTTGTTAATATTGTTATTATTGCTATTGCTATTGTTGTTGTTGTTGTTGCACTTCTTCAGCAACGTCTTGTTCAACGGCGTCTTAATTATAATCAGCTTGCCATGCTCTGCCGCCGCCTCAAGGCTGCCTGCTCCGGCTCCTCCGACTCCCTCCTCAATATCGCAGTTTTGTTTATTCTCACAATTTCGTATGGACGAGGACGTGGCAGCGCAGGACGTTGACGACGACGACGAGGACATGCATTTTTCACCACCATTCATTATTGTTGTTGTTGTTGGGGCTGTTGTTGCCGCAACCGTGTACTGACCACCATTTTGTTTGGGCCCATCATCGCACTGACTTCGCTGAACATCCTCCAAAATTGTGCCACCTACTTCAACACCATCGATACTATTCGTATCGACCGACCCGCCACCGCCACTGCCACCGCCAACAACAACAACACCACCCTCAACGCACCCCGCAGCGGCAGCTGTTGCACATGCACTTGTTGTTGTTGTTGTTGCTGTTGTTGTTGTTGCTGCGCTCTTATCACTGTGTTTGCCACCACTATTTACTTTTGGCTTTGGCCCTGCCGTTGCAGCATTCATCGATTTGATTCTGATCTCTCGAGAGTTCGAACAGTTCAACAGTTCTAGGGATAACACTCCTCTAACTCACTCCTCTCCGCTCTCTAGGTAGGTAAGCACATGTAGGCCAACATAATGTTTGGCTTTAAATTGCGTATACGCATTTTTTACTCGCACTACTAAATATATACTCGTATGTTGCAGTTATGTACTTAGTACATAGACGGTACAAAATACAAAAAAAAACGCAAAAAAAAAGAAATTTACAACAATTAGTGCTTATGTACATATATACTATATACTCTATGTAGTATATAACACTGCTGGACACTTTTTGTGGTCTTTGCTGGCACAAACACATAAAAAAAAAAATTGCATTGTATATTATTTATGATTATTTAATCCAAGTTTATTCCAAGGCTGTAGAAGCGCGCGCGCGGATTTGGACAACGACGAACGACGACCGACTGACCGACAGAAGACGCCAGAACTGTCTAAACGTCAACAACAATATTTGCATGTTGGTTGTATGGCCCAAGACACAACTTCTTTTTTTTTTGCCTATTATTTTATCAAAATTATTAATTAACAAAAGCACAAGTAACAAAAAAAAAAAAAAAAATACAAAATTTATAGATAGAAAAAAACAAGACATATAACAAGGCACAACAACAAAACCATGTTACTGTGTTGTATGTGACGTTGTTGTTGTTGCTGTTGTTGTTGTTCTGTTAGAAAAACTGTGACTAACTGTGACAAACTGTGTGTGTGTTGGTTGTGTTTGGTGTTGCTTGAGTCTTCCGTATGACAACGACGACAAAACGAACGCACAACAAACAACAAACAAACAAACACCAAACAAACACCAAACAAACAACAAACAAACAAAGTTAGCTTTCGATGGCTGCGCACCGCACCGTGGTGTCGTGGATTGTTTGTTGTTTTTGTTGTTTGATGTTATTCCGCGGCCAACGTGCGTACATTCGAACGAAATAAAGTGAAATGAAAGGAGTAAGCGAGCGAAAGAAAGCAGCAGCCAGCCAGCAGCAGCGCCAGCCATTCAGCCAGCCAGCCAGCCAGCTAGCCAGCCAAACAGCCAGCCAGCCAGTCAGTCAGCAAGGCAGCGAGGCAGTGCCGCCAGCGTTGACAGAGCGCAAGCATAACTAGCGCACACAACTATTTCTCGCAGCGACTGCGACGACGATCAGACGACGTCACAGCGTTGGCAGCGACGCCAACGAGCGAACGTACGAACGAACGGTTATGTTTGGCATTAGGCGGCAGCAGCGGCAACAGCAGCAGCGCTAGCTGCACGCGACTGCGACGTCAGCGGCAGCGTCAACGTCAACGTTGACTACAAACGAAAATGAAAACCAATAGACAAAAAGTAAAAAGCACAATACATATGCAACACAACAAATATAAGCTCACACACACACACACACACAAACGCACACAGAGACAGGCAAACGACGACGTCATAGCTGCGCTATGCTTCGTAATGCGCTTGCATTGCAGTCGGTAGGTCGTCGTCGTCGTCGTTGTAGTTGCGTTTCTACTCCCACTGTGCTCCCTCCCCTTGCTAGACCAACGACCGACCATCTGTGTTAGTTGGTTAAAACTTGCTGCCTGCATTCAGTCACATGGCAGAGATAGTATTATTTGTTGTTGTTGTTGCTGCTGTTGTTTTTTTTAGCACAGCTCAGCAGAACGGAGTGCAAGAGAGTGAGCTGAAGTAGACGTGGGCGGTGGGCGGTGGTGGGATGGAGTAAAGCTTAGAACAATGTTGAAGAGTTTGTGTAAAGTCAAAAAAGGCAGCGGCGTAGGGGGAACTTCTCTCACCGCTCACCTCTCACTCTCTTCCTCTTGCACTTCCTAGTTAGCCTCATTTAACTGCTCAGACTAAGCAGCGTTCAGTGGCTCCTACTCAGAACAGTAGGGAAGCCGGAAGAAAGAAGGAAGAGATTTTTCGAGGGCTACAGTAAAGACTGGCCTGGGTTGACAGTGCGCCCAGAAGGAGCTCAGAACAATTTTAAAATTCGTGTATCTCAATTATGTCTCTTGTAAGCCTTATCAACTCTACATTTAGGAGTTCCAGTCCGACCATCTGAAGAGATCGAAATATTCAAAAATTATGGGAATTGTGGGATTAAAAAAATAAATTATATTTAAAATAATGGCAACATTTTGAATGGGAATTTTGTCTGGGCAAATGCTTGCCTTCAAGAGCTGTCAATTTAGTGATATATTTTTTTTTGATTTTTTCAAACATTATTTTGCAACCTATTTCTGGCATGAAAGTCTCTACCGCCGTTCGGATTCGGCTATAAACTGTAGGTCCTTGTTCTGTTCGAACAGTTTATAATGGAGATCCCCTATATGCCTCTCTCTAAGGGGTCAAACAGGGAATTTTTTATTTTTTTTTTTATTTCTGACATTACAAAATTAAATTTCCAAAAAAATTTAAGATTTGCATAGATGGATTTTTAGAACCTACATTGAAAGTAGCTTTTATATCGGGAATGCGTTCCTTCAAGAGCTGTCAATTTAAGGACTTATATGAATTTGGCAAACATTATTATAGAATTTATTTCTGATATTAAAAAATGTAAATTTAAACAATTTTATGATTCGCACAGATGACTAAAAAGATAAAAAATATATCTTTATCTTGTACGGTTTGAAAAAAATCGATTTTTTTGATCGCGCCATCTAGCGTCCAAACAGCCTTAGGCATGCCGGTGCCAGTGCTGCCAAGGGGAGCAGATGTGTGTGTGTGTGTGTGTGTGTGGGTTGTTGCACCAATATGCTGCTGCTCCTGCGCCTGCTGCAACAACACCAACAGCATTTAACAACTACTTGCAAACAACAGTGCATATGTATATGTATGTTAAAGCTGCATTGCAGGCAACGTCGCGACGTCGCCGTCGTCGTTGTCTACCTTCTGCAGAGCACATGGTCGAGTGGGATAGAACAGGAGGTTAGACAATAATGATGATGATGATGATGACGATGGTGTTGATAATGATGATGATGATGTTGATGGGCATACGCTGCACTTGCACGTGAAAGAAAGAGAGCGCCAGCGGAAGACTGCTTATGCAAAGGTTCAATGAAATGAAACATAAAACTGTGCCACAAGCGGTCGACTGCAGCGTCAACAATGACGCCAAAGTCAACGCCACTGCCAACGTTAACGTCCGCGGCAGCAGTAGCAGCAGCAGCGACAGCGTCGTGGCTGCCGATGCGCAAGCCGAAGTCGTTTCGGAGCGACGCTGTTTTGGCTGCAACGAGTGCAATATGAAAGCTTTGTGGTTAAACTTTGGCGTGAAGCTGAGCACATTTTTATCTGTCGTCGTTGGCGTTGGCGTCGATGTTGGCGTTGTCGTTGTCGTCAGCGTCGTCGTTAGTCGGCTTAAGTTCAATACAATGTTGCTTCCTGCTCTTTCTTACATACACATGTGTGCAGCAGCAGCATAACACATGCACACATACAGCTATGATTGAGTGTGATTTAGTGTTGTAGTTGTTGTTGTTGTAAAGCTTATCCTAATGCAGTTACAGATCGTACGTTCTAGCTGTTTGTAGCAACAACAGCAACAACAAACTGCCAATGCAAGTATTTATGTATCTACAAGATACAACAAACAATTGCTTGAGTTGAGTAAAAGGTAAAAGTTAATTTGAAAAAGCAAAAGAAACAGAGCGAGAGTGAGAGAGAGAAAAAATATATACAAGACGATTGCGCAATGGCGCCTCAAGTGAAGCGCAACGACCAACATTAAGAAGCAAGCAATGTCATGAATTGCGAAATGTATCGCAACAACAGCAACAACAACAACAACAATAGTAATGCCAATAAATTTCATTTGTGGTGTTTTCTTTAGGTACACGACATAGCAGTGTACATACATACATACATACATACAAACGGCCCATAGACTCGACTCCAATAAATATTTGGCAACACTATGATTTTGCACAGCGCAGCCATTTTACACTCTACATAGCTGCATACATACATATACATATATGCGAGCGCACTCATAGATACAATTTGTACATACACACACACATCACATTGTCGTCGTAAATGTATCTTACATTGCCACGGTCGTTTGTTTGTGCCTGTGCGCACTCACACACACACACACACACGCATTCGTTCGTTCGTGTGCGTCGTTCGTTCGTTCGTTGACCATTGTGCGGTGTATCTGAGCGCGCACTTTCGATTTCAAATGTGTGTAATGTAGGTAGATACGTACACACACACACACACACACACTCACATACATTAACAACATTTAATAATTCTTTGGTATAAGTAACGTATCATTTCCTTATTGCTGCTTGCACGCTGACATTTTGCTATGCACTTTCAAAGCTGCGCCGCCGCTAACGTCAGCAGCACATATACATACATATATACATATATTTACATAAATGACTTACAACAACAACTTTATAGAGTGACCAAAGCCTTGCAATTGCATAAAGCAATATAACTCCTGTTATAGCCTATGTGTGCGTGCGTGCGTGTGTGTGTGTGTGCAAGTTGTAACGCAGGAAGCTTAAGCTTACGCTGCCTCTCTCTCAATTGTAAGCTTTGGCCGGTTTGGCGCTCTCTCTCTCTCTATCTCTCTCTCGGCGGCAGCGTCGGCGCACAAGTGAAAGTTTGTTCTTTCCTTGTCCATGACATCGATCGAGCAAGCCTCCGCCGATCTATCTACGTCATCGCACACAATGCGGAAGTTTTTCATACTCACACATATACATACCTACATATTTACATATGTATTCAAAAAGGAGTTGTGCTTAGTGTGTTAACAGTGTTAAGGGGGGAGAGTTGGGGTTGGAGTAACACATATGCAAAGAGTTTACGGGAAAACTACTCACCCGACCACAATGCTGGGGCCGGCATTATTTGAGTATTAAACGCTCACTGCTTTTACGTTTACGTTTACGTTTGTATATGTATGTAGGTATATTTATATGTATGTATGTACTAGGTAACTGCTTTATGCTGATTTATGGCCATCTTATCTTGGTAACATTAACGTTGTCTTCACTTCACCTCACCGTCGTATACATCATGTATACCAACACATAAAAAAAAAACGCGAAATTGTTCACACAATATGTTTCCCGTATGTTACAGAACTTAACAGAACCCCAACATAAGAGTTGAGTTTGGCGCGCGTTCTCGTTAATAGAGCTCCAACGGCCGTCGTTGACCGAATTATTATTATTATTATTCTTATTATTTTACTTTCATTTGCAATTCTGGCATTTTCTAGCTGTGTATGTGTGTGTGTGTGTGTGCGTACTGTTGTTTTGGTTAGTAAGTGTTGTAAGTAACTGTTTAATAAAAACTACCAACAAACACACAACACGTTACGTTACGACGTTACGTTACGTTAATGATTTGTATAGCTTAGTTAAGTACGTTAATAGCGTAGAGCGCACTCTGCTTGAAAGAGTTTACCAAATGTTGGTCAAATGTATGCCTCTGCCTATATATTTGCTGCGTGTTTTTTTTGTTTTTGGCTTTGTTTTTTGTCGAGCAACACGCAAAACTGCACGGCGTACCGTTGACTGACGGTTGTTTTAACGGAAATGCGCAACTGGCAGCGCGCTGAAACTGTCAAAGGCGTCGACTCTGTGTGTTTTAAATGCTAACAGCAGCGGGCCAGAGCCACAGACAAAGTCACAGACAGAGCCCCAATGCAAGAGGCGTCGTCGTCGTCGCTGTCGTCGTCGTCACCTTCGTCGTCGTCATCGGCACTGCAATCGTCGTAGTTGCAGCCGTTGCAGCTGCTTGCACCGTTGCAGCGAGAGCGCAGTGAGCGCGAGAGCGTAAGCGTAAGCGCCAAGTGTCTGTGTGCTAACTGTCATTTGCTCTTGCTTTCAACGGTAGTTATTCTTGTTGTTGCTGCTGCTGCTGCTGCTGCTTTTGATTCTTTAGCAATACTGAGCCCTAGTTATTGGCCGGCCCATAATACAGTTGCTGCTAAATCAAGTGCAATTGCTCTCCCCACATACTTGCACACACACACACACACGCACATTCGCTCTCTCGCTGCAGCATGATGACTCTCGCTCTCAGCTACCGCCGTCTGGCAGTGTTGCCAATTTGCTTTTGCAATTGCAATGCTGCAATGTCTGTTCTACACACACACACACGCACACTGTTTTAGGGGAAATTTTGGTTGGCCTTTTGGTGGTCACCTACCGACCTCACCACCCTCCCCCTCAGACGGTCGCCTCTGGCTCTGTGTTGTGCAGCGACGACGGCAGTTCAAGTCAATCAACTTTAGAGGTCATATGGACTTGACACAGCAGAATCCTTGGAAATATGAAGAAAATTCAAATCATGTACACTACTACATACATATATAATGCGTATATTTTGTATATGGCGCACTACAGTTATAGTTATTTACATATTACAACAAAAACTCAGTCAACGGGCGAACTACTTTTCTACACAATTCTAGAGAAATTCTAGAAGTAATACAGAGACTCAAAAATATCAGTCAGAAATTGACTTCTTTATTTTAGTACTTATGAACTAGTTCTCAATAAAAAAATAAGAAAATATATTAGTTGGACAGCCTGACAACTCTATAAAGAGTTTTTCAGCATGCTAATCTATGTACTTACATATATACACACACACACACACACACACACACACACCTACCTATACTCTAATTGGAAGTCATGAGGTTCAACAACTTTCCCACAAAAATCCTTGAACGGCATTTGAACAAAAACTGAACCAAACAAGATTACGTATACGCCACATTGCAGCAGGCATATGCATATATACTATATATATAAACTTATGAACTTTACATACACACACATATACCATATATATATATATATAGTACATATAGTCCGGGTCTGTTTGCTTATGCGCAGCAGTGTGCTCAGTTGTAGTTGTTGCATTATATACCATACCTATAATATATTATATCTATTGAGTACTAC
>JBAMAX010000748.1:0-31216 GCA_037043745.1 Chymomyza amoena
CAGTGGGCCAGGCTGACCTTCTAGCGGAACTTTAGTAGCAACTGGCGTAAATCAAGACATATTCCATTGAAATTTTTAATTTAAGATATTTAACATATTTATAATATATTTGAAAAAAAAATTAATCGGAATCAGATGAATCCGAGTCACTAAAAGATTTTTTAAAACTATGAAGCAATCCTAAAACGGTTTTGTCCAAATTAATTTCTTTCAAATTGGCTTTTGTTGTTTTGGAGAGAGTCGTTATAAGTGGATCCGATGAAACAAGTAGTCCATTCATAACATCTTCCATTGTATTACTCCTCTTGTCCTTACGGGAATGGTTTAAGCGTATATTCCTAAAATCCTTATTCCTGGCTTCAAGTGCTTCTTCGGACATTATACCAATAGGAAGTGCTACATTGTTGATGATGTCCGCTCCATGTATTAAAACTTTATGTACAGATGACGGCATGTAAAACCATGGATATTTGTCGACATACATTTCAACTGTTTCCATGGCATATGAGCTGAATGAATCAGTATTGACTTGATATCCACAAGCCATTACCCTTAATATAACACTAAACCTACATATATATTAGAGCTTCGCTAACTCCAGTAATGTCGGCTACTAAATTTGGTTGGCTAAAAAACCGTCTGGCAGTATTTCCATTGTTGGTATTGCCACTACTACCCACTGAAATATCCACCAGTAAGCCCATTTGCTTTCTAAGTTGGAATTGGATTTCAGATTTTCTAGCTTCTACCTTTGCCTTATCTTCACCTCGAGCTTGCCATTTTTTTATTGGGAGTCTGTAAGCAATATGTAGAACGCATTCAAAAAATTGTATCCACGCATGCAATGTTGATAAACCATATTTTAATAGATCTGCATCAATTCTATAACTTTTTACCAAACTAATATTATTCATATTCTTTGGTAGGGCTCTACAAATTCCACATATCATGGTAGGTGCTTCTGCAAGGACGCTAAATGTTTTGCCATCCAGCATGGTCATGTGAAATTCGTGAATAATTGAATATAAATTGGTAGTTGTTGGTTGAATTTTTTCTACTTGGTTTTTTACATGGTCGCTCTCTAATCTAATTAATTCGCTTGTTTCCTTTTGGCAAATTAGTTTTAAAGGCTGACAATAGCGATTTGAGGAAGGTCGAGGGTTTTTCCACAAAACTTTTGATCCAAGCTGAATTTGTAATGGTACAAGGCAAACTGCAAAAAGGTGTTGATCGAGCATATTGGTACAACCATTTTCAAACTTTTGCCGGTATGTTGCGTGTCCACTGCTTCCATCACAGCCCCATTTATGTACTGCAGTTAATTTTATTTTATTATTATTTTCTAATAATTGATGATCAAAAACCGAGGAGTTCGCCTGTATAATTCGACTAACGGTATGGTCGACTAAGCTTTGCAAAGTTGTTTCATGATACTGAATATTTCAAGTTACTCGGATAGCACATAACCTTAGCTGAATGCAACCTTTGGTAACTCGGATATATATCAGCATTCCTCTCCTTAGCACTACATCGCATTAGCTTGTATGTGTGCTTCGTGTAGCCTACATCCATATATAGAGCCAGAGCTTCTTCCGGGGAGTACGGATTTGGCAATTGTGCTTTTGCGTCCAATGACCTTTTATTTTTATGTCCTGCAGTCTCGTTTGCATTAAGCTCTGTAACGATTTTTGATGCAGTTCGCATTCCAGATTTATACAGGCTAGTGCTGGTTGCCACCATTAATTCATCGCAAGTGGTTTCCTTTACCAGACTTGACACTTTTCTGGTCTGTAATTTAGGGCAGAGATCCCCGAAATCCTTCTTGGGTCGACCCATGTCTGAATTTGACGTAAAACTGTACAAAAAGAGGGCATCATCAAGCCATTTCTGATTTTTTTTTTCGAAGAGTGATTTGTTGTAAAGGCATGCTTTCCATTTTTCTGTAAGCCTGCTAACAAAGTTTGTTATTTTTTTGGTAATTTCTTCGATTTCCTTTATTGATAGGTTTATGTTTTTTAAAATTGTACCAAATATAAGTTCTTTTAAAACTATAACTTTCTTTGTGGCGATATTTTCGCCTAGCCAAGTGGTATACAGCATGCGCTTTGGGACCGACATATCACCTAAAAAGTGTAATAGACTCAACAGATGGTCGTAGATGGCTACCATTTTGAACACGTTAACACCACAAAGACTGACACGATACATAAATGCTAATACTAGCTTGAATAAGATTGAATAACGTAAGTTATAGTCCAGAGATGTTAGTATAAGGCTCAAAACCATTCTTGATAAATCAACATACTTCAAACACATTTATTTTGCTACACATGAATAGACAGGTCACAAACATATATTTTTTATTTAATACATACCTTTTCTAAAAGAAAACAAAAGTTATTGGGTCTGTTTGTTTTAATTTGTTTAAGTTGAAGATCAATCAACAAACATCAAAAAGTGCAACCAAATATTTGCATGGCACGTGCTGAACATCTGTTCACTTTGAAAGCTCGCACCTGATCAGTAGTGTCTCGAAAAGCTCTCACGAAAGCTTTTTTAACCTTTGTCCAGTGTTAGTAATTGGAAAAAAAAACAAAACTAACGACTTTTTAAAAAGTTAATTTCGACTTATGTCCCGCTAGATTGATCAGTTGGCCCACTGTGCGTCTCCCTGTTTAGCGATACGACGTCCTGTAATGGTCGTTTTATGTCCGTAACCGCAAGGCGCTGAGGCGTTCCTGGCGCACTCGTCCACCGCCTCATTTCCGGTATGCGATGACAGAGCCTTAATTGCAGTCTGACTATTGATAAGAACTGCAATGTTCCTTGGAATTCCGTCCAAGGTGCCAATAAGTCTAACCTTTTGCCAGTCGAGTATATTTACGCTACACCAGTCAGGGAAGCGCAATGAAAGCTTCGTCGAAAGCTCTTCAGAGAAGATGCCTGCTCCCTTGACCTCATCCATATTTGATTCATCGTTCGTCTATTAATATTATCTATTTCTTAGAACCAAAATGTATACTTTTCACAACTCTGAGAATTTAACCAAGCCTAAAGGGTATACTAAAGTCTGGCTGCCCCGATTGTAACCAAATAGCTCTTTATGCTTGTTAGTTATCTGTCATAACTACTGCAGTTAGACATCTCTCTGACATAAATCTCTAAATTATGTTTCCAAATTGACGTAGATATTGTGCATTTGAAGTGCATTTGATTAGTACCAGTTACCATGCCAAGCTACGTGAATCCTGCTGCTCGTTCATGTCTTAGAGGAACCAAGAACATGAGCTCTCTTAACAGCAATTAAAATTGCCAAATTATCATTTTGATAAACAATAATTAAAGAGGTCTGGGCAGTAAAGCTAACCTTAACCAAGATTCAGCATAATGAAGGGCAATATTACACAAAGATTGTAAGATAAACAAAAGAAAAAATGATTTAAACGTTTGACAGGGTCGCAAAGACTCTTAAATGCTCTAGCTAGGTGAATACATACAGTTTTTGCACCTGTACATAACCTCAAAAGTAGCAATAAGCGCCATTTTTAGGGTACATAACCTCAAATAATTCAAAATCCTGACGTGATGTGCCATTTCTGATTTCTCGATTCCGTGTTAGCTTTCGAACGACTGATTTGACCCCGGTATTTGTAGACCTGTATTAATCTATATTAACCATAATAATTCTTAAATTAGTTACATTCTTCGAAAAATTCTGAACAAATCCTAAAATACACTGCAAGTCCCTCAACAAGCTAGATACACTCACCCGCAGAGTATTTACCAAAAAAGATGAATAATTTACGAAAAAACCCGCGAAAACGCTCGCAAAAAGGTTTCACATTTACTTTTAGCCAAATTTTAATTAAACAAATTACGCAAATTAGGCAGCAAGTGCCAAAGCAAAAGATGCACCCAACAAAAAAAACTGAAACATTTGAATTTTTTCTTTACGCCTTTTTTTTATGCCAGCACAAAATTTTATGAAAAACGTTGCTTTCTAATTATTCAAAAGCCCACGTGAATAGAGGTGCTAGGCTGGACAACCCCCAAACCAGCCCCAAGCCCACTCGGAACCCGTCAACCCCAAAATTGGACAACGGTATAAAGACTGCGGAATGAGCTACACTCAATTACAGGTCGCTTTATAGCCAGCCCATAATCAATCATGAAACCTTGCAAATTTTTTTCTAGAACTTTGAACTTTAAAAGCGTCCACGTGAAGCTTTAAGGAACTGTCAATTATTTTTTTATTTTCGTCCATGATGACTGGCACTTAAATTTCAAAGTGCACGGTGTAACTTTTCAATAGCGCCTACGCATGTTAAGCTGGCCAGGACTCGGGTAGACTTTGCTTTACAAACTTGAAAGTATGCACAAAAAAATTAATTCCATGTTTTTTGTTAAGAGAGCGCTTTAACTTTTTCACAAAGCCTGTTGGACTTTATGGAAATGTGTTTTCTATAGAGTTGATGCTATGAAATTTATGTTAAGCAGAAATTTCCACCTCAAAGAAACGAATTCTATGTGAAATATTGTATTGATTACTGAGAAAGTTACTTGAGAAACAAAATTATTTTAAAGTACCAAAAATAAAATGAGATTTATACTGTAAAAGGTAAAAAAATATTGTAATAAAATATTATTAATGAAACTAATTATTATAAATTTAGAACGCTAACTGCTTATTGAAAAATATGTTCTTACTAATTCACTTTTACGGATAGTTTTTATACAGTTTTATTCAATATCATTGGATAATCTAAAATATTATACACTAACCGAAATTTAATTAAGAATACCTGCTTTTATTTGAAATATTTGGCTTAAAGTTATTTAAAAAGCTTTTGTGACTCAAATAATTTTTAAGCGTTAATTTATCTCAATAATAAATGTTAATGCTTTTATTAGATTCAAGCTTTTTTCTTTCATTTAGGTTGTTTTTAGTGAATTTCAGAATTAATAAATTAATTTCAAAATTAAGTAAAAACGTATCCTAAATAAACAAAAAAATTTGATTCTGGTAAAAGCATTAAAAATTTAAATTTATACTGCGAAATTTAATTAAGAACACTTTCTTTAAGATTTAATATTGCGGCAGTAGATTCTACTTAAAGCTCTACGAGAAGAAGATTCTTTTAAACACTATTTCTACCAGAAGGTAGATTAATTTCAATTTAATATTATTTTCGATATCGAATCATTTACCTCAAAATATTTTTATGACTTTTTATTTTATACCAACGTTTGATTGTGCAAAAAGTAAAAAAAAAATCTTAAAAAAAATATTTAACCAAGAATATAATGTTATGTTAAAATTTAAAGGGTCATCTCTTGGCAGAAATAAAATTAAAGATAACTAACACCAATTTTTGCAATATTTGGATTTATATATTGAAATAATCCTAAAATAGCCAAAAATAAAATTATGTTTGTGAATATTTATATTTTCATCGACTTTCAAATGCATTAATAGTTAACTTATTTATTTCATTATTTATATTTAAAGGAGTATTTTATTTATATATCTAATTGTTTGCACAAATATGCTGCAACTTTGTGGCGCCATCTATTGGCAATCAATAGTAAAAGAACATCAACATTTTCTTAATGCCCATGCTTCATCTAGCGGCAAAATTAAATCTAAAGACACGGTCACACTAAACAGATATAAAAATTATGAGCACTACGACATTCGACTTTTAAGGCTTTGAGACTAACTTCTTTGTTTATATAAATGAGAGAAAATTTATTTTTTTTACTTTTATTTATTATATTTATTATTTCAATAGTTTTTATTTTCAAATAAGTCTTATAATTATTTGAAAATATTTCATAAATGCGTGTTTTTTAATTTGTTAAATATCCTTTTAAATGCAGAATATTGATTCATCAAAATATACATATAAATTTAAAATGATTTTTTAACTTCTAATTTATTTTCTTTTGTAGAAGGTTTTTGAATTTACTTCCGTTGGCTTCACAACGCAAATACACTCAAAATTTAAATTCATAACATAAAAATATGCCTGTCTTAGTCAAAATTTTAACACTAAATTTGTAATTTTAATAGTTAGCTTTAAGTAAAACTCATATTATAAAAATAACTTAAAACTTACATTTATAAAAAGTTTATTTTCTTCCGTCCATATTTTTTATGCTCTCTCTAAACTAATTTAAGTTTTTTTTCTTTCCTTACTTTTAGCATTCATTTATCGATATTCTGTTCTATAGAAACAAATTTTTCCCAATCCTAATGCAAAATTAATTTAACTTATAAAATTATTTAAATCATTTAATTTTTAAATTTCAAAATGGCTCTTTTTAGTATTACAGGGTGCGCCATTTGAATGTGGTCGATGGAAATATTGAATAACTTGAACAATTTTCAATCGATTTTGAAAAACTATTTATTTTTATAAAATTGGAAGCTTTACAATTTTTTCCATTCAGTTGCCAAAAACAACGTCAATCAGATGACCTCCTTTATTGCGGATACAAAATTCAGCTCTTTTTCTGGCATTTTCCATGACATTTGCCAGCATCTCGGGTGATATCGCAGTGATTTCGGCTCGAATATTGTCCTTAAGCTCATCTAAAGTCTTCGGTTTGTTGGCATACACTTTGCTTTTTAAAAATCCCCACAAAAAAGTCCGGTGCCGTTAAATCGGGCGATCTCGGTGGCCAGTCAATATCCCCCCTTTCGATACCACACGTCCTGGGAACTTTTGACGCAAGAAGTTCATCGTTGATTTCGCGGTGTGACATGTTGCGCCGTCTTGTTGAAACCAAAAGCCTTTAAGACCTTTTTCACGCATTTCTGGTAAAACAGAGTGTGCCAACATCCATCGATACCGATCCCCATTGACAGTTTCCCCAACTCTGAAGAAGAACGGACCGACGATGGTTTTTGAGCAGACACCGGCCCAAACAGTCACTTTCTGATCATGCAGTGGAGTTTGATGGATAGTATGAGGATTTTCTTTCCCCCAAATACGACAGTTTTGTTTATTTACAGTGCCAGATAGCGTGAAATGGGCCTCATCAGTCATTAAAATTCGCTCCCAAAAATCGGGCTCCGATTCACTCACTCGAATAACGTTATTGGCGTAAGCCACGCGTCGCGGATTGTCTGTTTCCAATAATCTTTGGGTTAACTGCACTTTATATGGAAACATATCCAGATCATCTTTCAGAATCCTCCTCAAAGTAGCTCCACTGATGTTTAGTTGCTGTGACCGGCGGCGGTACGAGACAGAAGGATTCTCTGCAACCCTCCGTTGAACAGCTTCAATATTGAATTTTGAATATTGAATGTGGACGGTCCGCTACAGACCCGTGATCCTCGAAATTTGAAGCTAAGCGACGAATAGTGTCACTTTTAGGCGCAGAACGACCGCGATACTTTTGACGATACACACGCTGTGTTGCAACGACTGAACGATTACATTTAATGAACATTGTCACTATTTCCGCGCGTTCTTTGGGTGGAATCGATTCATGGTTAAAATTATAATGCAATAACCTTTTCAAAATGTGTTCGACGACGTCAATCGGTTGAAATCTGTCAAAGTTATTCAATATTTCCATCGACCACATTCAAATGGCGCACCAAAAAAAATATTTTTCACCTTCCTTTTTTTTATTGCCTATCAATGGAAAATTTAATTTAAAATTTTTTTTAAATCTTCTTTCTGTATCTTTTAAATTTTTCTTAAAGTTTACTTTTCGTGATTTTTTGCTTTATATGGTCGCAGGATATTAAATTTAGGTATAAATGTGAATAAAACCAAAAACCAAAATGGCAAATGATGAATAGAAATATATTTTCTTTGATAGACAAAACTAAAAAGGAAAGCACAAAGGGAAGACTAGAAAGTGCAGCTCCATATTGAATTGAAAAGGACATAAATCAATAATAAACAAAAAGCATAAATTCAAAACCTTTTTGAAATAAAAAAATAATTTAAAGCAACCAAAAAATTTTTATTTACGGTCATTGGGCGTCATGTTGAGGATCATCATGATTTATTTTTCTGTTCAGTATGGTCGATAGATGGCGCAAGTAGTTTTCTGCGTATTTAATTGAAGTAAAGTATACGAGTATGAATACCATGTTCGAGCAACTTAAGTTTATACTTTATAAAAAAAAAATAAATAAAAATATGTGTCATTCTTTGTCAAACCAGTCATTCCCTACTAATATGCTAATTTTAAAGAGAAATCATCAAAAAAAAAATGTATCATGATTTTTGATATTCAAAAATTCACGATTCAATTTTCAAAAAAAAACTCCACAATATTTAATCCTATTCTCAGAAAAGCATTATTGCAACCACTTTTCTATTTTGCTATTCAGACACTTTTGTGGTAGCTGATTATAAGTACCCGATTAAAATGCCCGACGAAAAATTCAAAAATAATTTTTGCGTTTGAGTTGGATATGCAAAATAGGGGCTGTCGCGGTCGCTCATTACGAATCTTGGCTTAGAACTTTAAAATTTCAAAAAAGAGGACCAAAGATGGCCGCCGAAATATAAAATGTCTTTTTGTGTTAAATGTTCGAGTTGGGTAAGCAAATTTAGGTTTTCAGGTTCGCTGATCTCGTTTCATATACTAAAATTACAAAATGACTGACCTAAGATGACTGCCGAAAATATAAAAATTATTTTTGTGTTTATATTATAGTTCATGTTGGGTACGGAAAATATTAAGTTTACAAAGTCTTTTTCCAAAAGATGGCGCTAGTAGCCAGTAATAGTTCAAATAAATAAATCATCGATATTAGTTAATTTTTGTTTGCGTCATATAGTTACACTTAATTAAATATGTCAACTTATAAACCGAATTCACGTCATTTGCGGGAGATTTTACTTTTTCATTTCAACATGAAAAAATCGGCGGCTGAGGCTCATCGGGTTATTTCAAGTACTTATGGTGATGATACTATTAGTGAAAGAACGTGTCGCGAGTGGTTCCAGCGCTTTAAAAGCCGTGATTTTGTTGTTGAAGATCGGCATAGCGGTGGCAGAGAAAAACTTTTGAAGATGATGAACTGGAGGCTTTACTTAATGAAGACGCGTGCCAAACTCAAGGACAGCTAGAAAATTATTGGGAGTAACTCAGTAAGCAGTATCAAAACGCCTGGAACACTGGGGATGATCCAAAAACAAGGATACTGGGTACCGTATCGGTGAAACCAAGATATGTTGAGCGACGTTTATTTGCTTGTGAACAGCTGCTTAAAAGACAAAAACGAAGAGGATTTCTTCATCGTATTGTTACTGGGGACGAAAAATGGGTGACACGACAACCCTAAGCGACGCACATCATGGGATTGCCCGGCCACACTCCTACGGCGACACCTCGACGGAATATTCACGGATCCAAGGTCATGTTGTGTATTTGGTGGGATCAGCTTGGCGTTATTTATTATGAGCTGCTGAAACCTTCTGAAAAAATTATTGGTGCACTTTATCCAACGCAATTAATGCGTTTGAGTTAAATTAAAAAGCAAAACGGCCGCAATACGCTGATAGACACGAAAAAGTCATTTTGCAACACGACAATGCTCGACCTCACGTGATAAAAGTAGTCAAGCCGTATCTCGAAACACTGAAATGGGAAATTCTACCTCACCCGCCATACTCTCCAGATGTTGCTGCATCTGATTACCATTTATTTAGGTCGATGGCACACGGCCTGGCGGGCCAGTGCTTCGATTCTTTTGAAAAAGTGAAAGAATGGATCGATTCTTGGATCTTATCATTGGATTCGTTTGTTGCCTAAAAGATGGGCCAAAGTAGTGGAAAGCGACGGACAATACTTTGAAACATAAATAAAATCCAATTTTTTTTTTATATAATTTTTAAAATTAAAAAAAATACGGCGGGAGCAAATATAATATAAATTTTTAGGGGTCGCTAATCGTGAATCTGAGCTAAGAACTTTAAAATTTCAATATGGCGTACCAAAATTGGCTCCCGAAATTTAAATCATAATTTTTGTGTTTGAAGTTCGAGTAGGGTATTGAAATATGGATTTTCGGGATCGTTCATCTCGTATCTTCGAGTAAAATTACAAAATACCGGACCTAAGATGGCTGCCGAAAACATTAAAAATGATATATGACGTGAATTTTTGAATTGGGTATCCAAATATTTGTTTTCGGGGCTAATTTCATATCTTGAACTAAAATTACAAAATGGCGGAAGTGAAATGGCTGGCGAAAATATAAAAAATCCAGTAGGGTATGAAAATATGGGTTTTCGGGATAGCCAATCTTGTATCTAAATTTTAAAAATTTCAATATGGCGAACCCAAAATGGCTGTCGAAACTGTAAAAAATTATATATGGCGTTAAACTTCGAGTTGGGTATCCAAATATTTGTTTTCGGGGTCACTAATTTCATATCTTGGACTAAAATTACAAAATGGCGGACGTAAAATATCTGCCGAAAATGTAAAAATTCCAGTAAGGTATGAAAATATGGGTTTTCGTGATAGCTAATCTTGTATCTAAATTTTGAAAATTACAATTTGGCGAACACAAGATGGCTGCCGAAACTGTAAAAAATTTTTTATGACGTTAAATTTCGAGATGGGTATCCAAATATTGGTTTTCGGGGTCACTAATTTCATATCTTTCATATCTGCGTATGATGGCTAGCGAAAAAGTTCGAGTAGGGTATGAAAATATGGGTTTTTGGGATGGCCAATCTCATTTTTAAAATTCTCTGGTCTTAGATCTTCAAATTATCAAATTTTGGTCCTCAGATAGCCGTTGGAGAGTAAAATCATTATATTACTAGTTCAAAGGGCTTAACCGTATAAAAAAAAAATCAGACGATAGAATTTGTTAGTAAAGCCGTCACGGTGACTATTATTCAAAGAAAAAATTAGTTTTGTCTTATGAAATTATAACTTTCGATAATACACGGCACTCGAAGTGTAACCAAATTCAGACCGCTCGCGCTGCTAACGCACGGGCATCAGCTGTCTGTAAGTTAGCCAAATGACAGTTTAGAGTATTGTTTACAAGCGCACGAAAACATTTTGCCGTGAGTAAACGCGAAAAAAATCAGTAATGGATTTCAAACGTAATAGTGTAGTTGCATTATATTTAGCTGGAAAATCACAACCAGCAATTGTTCGTGAGCTCGAACACCTTAAAGTAAATAAAGTTTTCGTTTATCGCACCATAACTCGTTACAATGATACTGGTAGCATCGCAAAACGTCATGGAGGTGGTCATCAAAAAACTGCAACGTCACGTGAGATGGTTCAAAAAGTGAAGAAGCGACTTGTGCGAAATCCCCGACGAAGTGCCAATCAAATGGCGAAAGAACTGAAAATATCTGACCGTAGCATCCGTCGCATACTGAAAAATGATCTCAAGGTCAAGCCTTACAAGATCCAAAAGGCACATGATCTCACACCGAAGCAGCAACAAGTCAGACTTGAGAGAGCGAAGGAGTTGCTTCGCTTGGCCGAAACCAAGAATGGCTATAAAACAACGTTCCGAACTTCATAACGTCCACACAATGACTCTCGAATTCACCAGACGCGAATCCGATGGATTATTCTCTTTGGGCCATTTTGGAGAGCAAGGTCCGAACTAAAGATACAACAGTCTCGAGGCGCTGAAAAAGCCATTGTCCACGAGTGGGCCAAAATACCTGCAAGTCACATTCGGGCAGCTTGCGATTCATTTTTGGACCGTCTCAAGGCCATAGTGAAGGCAAAAGGTGGCCATATTGAACGAAAGTAAATTGTTTCTAAATTTCGTATTATTTTTACACATTTTGTACCTTGAATTGAGTAAAGGTAATTTTCCAAAATGAATTTATGGCCTTTTAATTGGTTACACTTCGAGTGCCGGACCCTGTATCTACCTTATTTCCCTTAATATTTTGTATTTATGCTTAGTACAACAATTTCGTATTTTCCTTTTAAATCCAGAAACTTAAAGCTACCAGAACTATAATATATGTCGACTTTAAAAGGCATTTCCAATATACAACCCAATTTTAATATAAACTACTATATACATGTACTAAAGTTTTTATGAGACTTATTACAAGCAGCTACTTTAGTGCATAAAAACTTCATGGCGTGCCAAAATTAGCATGTTTTCAGCTAGTTAAATTTTTTATACATTTTTATTTTCTGTAATTTATTTTAACAAATGCGCAAAAATTTTCATAAGTACACGCCATTTTGCTGTGCGTCATTAAACAGGCGCAGAGATTTCGGACCAGAGCGAATAAAAAAATAAACCTGCTACATAATGTTGTACATATTTTTAGGGCATGTTTTTAGCAGTTGCCAAAAAGTGTAGGCCATTTATTTTTAGCACTGTTGCAAATGTCCATTACAAGTCATTTGAGAGAGGAGCTCCGAAGATTTTTTGGGCTTTTCACAAATTCACATCAAATATGCATTTTTTAAAACATTTTGCCAGACATTATGCTGCCTGGGCGTGCAGCAGTGCGTATACGTGATATTGTGAATTACTCTGCATTACAGAAACAAACATGGCGGCGTCTCTGAGGTGAGCTTTTGTTGCATTATAGATGTGACTGACACTGAAATTCCAGCGCTTTACAGCTGTCAAAGATATCGGACAAACAAATATGCTTACATATTCCATGGAATGGATGTGGAGCCTTTAATTCGCGTCTTATTACATTTTCAAGTGTCGGAGTGACACTTTTTTGCCACTTCATAAATCAAAGCCCAAAAGTTAAACCCCCTCGCCACGAATCGCAATTCGCAATCGAGTGAAGTCGCGAAAGGAAGAGCATAATGCCACTTCTGAGGGTATTTTGTGCCAGTCATGTCAGTTCATGTTTTTTCAGTTCACATCCGTTTCCGTCGCCATGCGAGTAGCTCCCATGCACTGTGAGAAAAGATGGCGGCGGAAACTTAAAACTCTGTTACTTGGGCAACATCTAAAGCGAAAATACTTTGTTTTCAAGTGGCTTAGAGAATTAATATTAAAAGTATTATTTTAAGTTACTAAATAAGAAACTTTATGGAATGAAAGCGAGTTATTAAAAGGGATCTTCTTACAAAGTTACTGGTTAATGTTTTGGATATCCATGCGCCAACTAAAACTATTTCTTCACTCAAAATTCGAGTAATATATAAGATATTGCCACAAATTTCGTGTGTAACCCAAATAAACAAAACATTGACTACAAAGCCACAAATTCAACTAAAATTTCCACTATACTATCCACTTTGTCTGGTTTGGCTGTTTGGGAAGACGAAAAATAACCCAGGGACTGGAATGATGGAGTAATTGTTAAGATACCCAAAAAGGGAAACCTTAAGAACTGCAATTACTGGCGCGGTATTACCATTTTGTCTGTTTTCCCAAAGATAATGCAACTATCATTCTCGAACGGACAAAGTACAGGATAGAGAATGCGCTCAAGAGGCATCAAGCGGGCTTTCGTAGCCAACACCCTGCGTATTATACTCGAACAGTCAAGTGAATTTACGTCACCGCTCTACCTTACGTTCGTAGACTTTGAGAAGGCCTTTGACCAGGTTAACCGCGAATGGATCTGGAAATCCTTAGATAGGAGAGGGATTCCCCCGAAGATTGTTGCTGTTGTAAAGGAGTCCTATCATGCCGCAAGATGCTCTGTCCTACATAATGGACAGCTTTCTGGCTCTTTTGAAGTGCGACTGGGAGTAAGGCAAGGGGACATTCAGTCGACAATCCTGTTTTTACTGGCGACAAACGATGTAGTGACAGCCAACGAAGGTACAACTGAGAGACATGGTATCCAATGGAGACCTTTTGAGTGGATAAGCCACTTAGAACGGATCTGGATGTTAACAGCAGAATAAGTAAAGCCCTCAGCGCCTTTGGAATGTTGTATTATAGTATAGAACTCTAGTCAAATTTCCCGATGCGCCAAGTTAAGGCTCTTCGAATCCAATGTCAAATCTGTACTACTGTATGCCTGTGAAACATGGAGAGTCTCTACCTCCATCACGAGAAGATTACAGGCATTTGTAAGCCGCTGTTTTCGATACATTCTTAAGATCCGATGGCCGCAAATTATATCGAATCAAGAATTGTGGCGCATAACGAGTCAAAAGCTTTTGAATATCGAAATTAGATAGCGGAAGTGGCGCTAGATTGGCCACACGTTGAGGAGACCAAACGACAGCATCGTGAAGCAGTCCTTCGAATGGAATCCTCAAGGTACACTTCGAATTGGTAGACCAAGAACTATTTGGAAATCAACAGTATTGGCCGAAGCAGCAACACAGCCTAAAACGTGGCCGTAGCTAAAGCAAATGGCCGCAAATCGGGAAGTATGGAGGAAGCTTGTCGCCGCCCTATGACCCACGGTGTTGAAAGACTTGAAGATCCATTTGTCTACTTTCACTGATTTCTCTCAGTGTAGCACTCGAAATATGCGCGCTCTCCCTTATCCGCTTTGCATGTAAAAAATTTGTATACTATGTGGTATACGATATATATATATATTGTATATAGAGTACCTTGTTCAGCTGGACGCGCCAAAACATGTCAAGGCGCGTTAATAGTCTGAATTTTTTTCTGTTTCCTCCGGAAATTTCTAAAGTTGTTTTTTTGGCTTCTTAAACGATGGAGGAGTCCATTTTGGTGTAGGCGCCGTCCAGCGAAGCATTTACCGAAACACTTTATCATCATTTGTCAATTACTGAGTTGCATTAGCCAGGACTGGCACTTGCCCAGTCCCAGTCGGTAGATTACTAGATTGGGAGACTTCCTCTGGCTGGCGAGACGTCTCCGCTTGCTTTATCGCTGTTCCTGTCGAGCCTGCGGCTTCCCCGGCCGTGTCCATTATGTCAAAGTTATTGTTGCATAATTTATAATAATTATTAATGAAGATTTGTAATTTAAATGTACTAATGGATAGTACTTGGCTATGTAGCTTGGCCCGCTACGTTGCTCAACCTACTCCAAGTAATTCAATCAATTTGAACTTTTCTCGCAAAGTTTCATTGCGCTGCTTTTTCTTTTTGGCCAACTCATTTACAAAGTTTTTATTTTTTTTTTTTTTGTCTCTGCCAAATGAAGTGCGCTGCTGCCAGTTTTGGAAATTTGAACGCAGCTGCTGTACCTCGACTAGAAACCCAACAAAGCCACTACTCCATTGGACTATATATACTATATATATTGTATATATCGACATCTGCCAGCACGGATTTTGCACAATCAAGTCTTTTGGCCATAATGCGTTATGAAAACTGCAGCGCACAACGCGTTGCAATCTGAAACAACAGCGAAATCTAAAAACCAAAATAAAGTAATACAATGGAAATATTTTTCGAGCGACGAAGATTTGATACTCTTTCTTTGAGTCAAAAAACGTTATTGTCAATACTTGTAAGTATTTAGATATTTGAAAGTAAACTGGAAGTAAAATCTTATATGTTTGATGGATGATGGCTGGAAATTAATTAATTTTTATTTAGTAAATTTACTTATTAACTAAAGACAGATTGTTAGTGATAGTCATAGTCGTCCCCCTATATATCATTTCCTTTATCTCCTATTAGATATATTATTATATTATTTATTAGATAAAGGGTATCTCCTATTAGAGCATAGGGCGTCAAAAAAGTATTCATTCATTGTATTCATTGTATTATTTATAAATATTACTTCAGAAAATAAATTAAATTGAACTTAAAAACATTTTGGTTTTAAATATAATTGAGTAACTCTTCAGATTTTGTTGGTTTTTTATCATTTGGCTACTTCGCTTTAAGAATACCTTCGACTGCCACTCGATATTTGATCGAAAAAATTTTATAAGTTTCTTTAAATATTTTACAAGAAAATTTAATTCTTTATAATTTTCGGAAATTAAAATTCAAAAGAAGAATTTTAAAAAATTAACTGAAAAGAAATTATTATGAAATTGCCAGATTTTTGGCCAAGAAATGAGAATTTGGGCCAACAGTGCATTGATCTGAAACATAAAGAAAGTACTTAGCTTTTAATCTATGAACCTTATACCAATTTTTAAAATTATCAACATTTAAAAAAATTATTAATTTAAGCTTCTTTTCAGAAGCTTCTACATTGTGTTACCCCTTAAAGAACTTTTTAAAAGAAATATTGACTGAATATAATAAAAATTATAACTAATTTAAGTTGATCTAAGAAAGATTAAGAAAAATGTTGCATTCTTTGTTTCAAATTCAACCATAATTTATGGACCATTTATTAAGGTTCTTAAGTTCTTAAATTAAAAAGTTATAGCTTACCTTAAGACCAGCATACAAAAAATTTTAAAGTTTCAAAAACAGCTGATAACGACTGAGTAAACAAAGAAGAGAAATTTCTGTATAACAGTCGTGAGATAGAGCGTTAAAAAAATAGTTCCTATACAGAACACGAAAAATATTGGGGAATATCTTAACAAAATAAAAAAATTTATCTCTGTAGCGAGGTTTCTCGCCGTCTTATAGCTTTCTGAATACAAATTAGGAGATATTTTTATTTATTATCGGTCATTCGTAGACCCTTCAGTAGAAATACATATTGTTCCCAAATATTGCATTAAAATAAAAAAATAAAAAATTTGTTTTAAATAAATTTCAAATTTTTTATTGAGCTACATTTTAACAAAATCCTAGCCTCTTAACAATATTTTCCAATTGAAATTATAAAAAACCATTGAACGAAATGTTTTTTTTAAGAACGAGTCAAATATCAGAAAAAAATTATTATTTGTGGTTAAGCTTAAAAATTTCGTTGCTCCGATCAGTTCGAAGAAAACGAATACTTAAAATAAGTCAGACAGACAGAAATAATGCCGAAAAGTCTAATTGGACTACTGTTTGTTCAGAATGGTCCATATATATGCATAGTTAACGAACTGACCTATTGTACGGATAAACGGATAACATGCATCTCTTTGTATTTCCTTAGTTTGGTTACCCTAGCTCTCCTGGTCCTTGATTTACCTGTTCATACACCCACAAAAGCATCTTACAGCTTTCCACACATCGTTAAGTGTTCCTGCTCCATCAAACTGTCACGTGTGCACAATTTGAAAATACAATTTTCCCGATAGAGTATTAAAAGCCCCAGCGATAGAAAAACTTTGGCCGACACCTGTCCCAGCAGCTGTCCACCCCAATCTCCATCCCTCCCAATATCTCAACAAACACCAACGCTTCGTTACCCAACTTGTATCAGAATTTTGCTATTATTTTATTTCTTTGTGTGGACAGTGAAAAAGTTTCTACACTCTACACTCTCCTCTCTCTCACCCTCGTCCTGCATGGAATGCAATTTGGCAGCTTGTGACGTCACAGAGCTGCAGCTGCAGCCAAGTTTTGTGGCATGAAATGTCAAATGCCAATTTTGGCTAAAATCGTTCACTCGTTCTCCTATTGCGGTCGACATTCAATTGCAAACAGGATTAAAACGTTTTAATTGCCGAGCTCAGGCTATTCCGTGTATCCTATCGAGTAGTTTTCTGGCACGCAATGTGCGCCCTGACCTAAATAATGCAAGTAGCTCTCTAGCTCTCTATACAACAATGTTTTGGGGCCAACGTTGCGTATGAGTAACATATAAATGTTTAGTTTGTAAGAGTGTTTGTGTGTGTGTGGCGTGTGTGTGTGTGTGTGTGTGTGTTTGGTGGTACCTACATGTGTATGCGTTGTGTTGTTGGTGACATTTTGCGGCTTATAACATAACCACAAATGCAATAATTATGCAGCAGCTCATGAGCATATAAAGAAAATATAATATTATTTCTAAAAAGTGCATAATATAGTAGAGCTTTAAATAAGTGGATTATATCATGGTAGAAATATGTTTTAAGGTATTTTTATAAACTTTAAGCTTTATGTGAATAAATTTATATAATGTGCTTTCACTTAACAATAATTACAAGCTGCAACTTGCTTACATCTTTCTGGTTGCATAAGGAGTAGTCGCGTACTAGTCGAATATTTTCGATCGAATTATTGATTCATATCTAAAACAAAAATAAATTTTAAAAAGATCCTTTGCAATACACACAGTTCCTATTATGCATTATTATTATTTTTTTTTTAGTCAAATTATTTTATTGACAATAGTTAGGATTTTACAACAGATCAACCTACTATTTAAATATTGTCAGTTCGCGACCGACATAATAATGATTTAAAAAAAAAAAGCTTTGATAGTGATAAATATTCTGGAATGTATAACAAAAGCGTGAATAGTCTGTAGTCATTTTGTGAGCTGGTCACACTAAAAAATTAGAATTGACATTTGTTCTGTTTTAATTACCATTTTTTTTTTTTTTGAATTAAAGTTGGGTCAAATTTAAAAAAAAACTTTATTTTTAACATAATTTGGAGCTGTATAATAAAAAAATTAGAATTCATAAATTTAGTGCGAAAAATATAACTGAACAGTAGGAAGCTCAAGGTAGTTGAGGATTTCCGGCTATACATTACGGCGAATCAATTTGTATAGGTCTGAAAACAAGTTATGAAGCTCTCACCGATTTTATTTCTTTCATATGTCATTTTAAGCAACTTTGCCCAAGAAACTATGGGTCTTAAAAGAACTTCAATTTGCGTGATCATATTAATAATTCCCAGAACAAAATAATAATTCCCTGACTGACCCCTGAGAGGGGCATGGGGATTTCTACTAGTAACTGTTCGAACAGAAAAGGGACCTACAGTTTACCTATAGCCGAACCCCAACGGCAGTATTTTTAATTAATAGAGGATTTCTTTCTTCTCCGAATATAATGACTGATATATTATAAACAAATTTTTTCCGGCTATTATTGAATTTCAGAGAAAGAAAGGGTTGTCGGAAATACGGCGTGGTAACCATAAAAATTATTTGTAGTTCTAAATCGCCGAAAATAACTGAAGTGGTCCACATCTTCGATTTTGATGATTTTCTCAGATGTAATACAGCTTATATAGCACGTTAATTTTTATTGTAAAATTCCGAATATCTATCGAGTTATCGAGCTCCAAATAAAACCAAAAAATTTTTTTTCCAATATAAAAATTGTATCTTTCATGCAAAAAAGTTTGGTGGCGGTTTCACAAATAAATTTCATAATGAAAAATCCAATATTTATTGTAAACTTTTCATCAAGATTTCAGTGGTTGCAATTGGATAGCGTAGCTCTATAATCATCGACTCGAAAATATCGTCCAAAAAAGTCACTCGCTACATATTTTTTTACCGTACGCATATCTTCAGGCCCGTCGAAAGGAAGGAGGTGGTGTAGCAGGGGTTTCTCCCAGGACCGTAGTTTCCCTTAGGGTACCAGGTGGAAGTATTGCCGAACACAATTATTCAAGCTAAAAGTGTAATAGGATTGACATTACATTTTTCCACCGGAAACGAATTTTCACTCTACGGCTCTGCACATCTTAAAATAAATGTGGTGACTATCGTCTATACCCCCATGTAAAGGAATGAAGAACAGAAACTCTCTTAGCTCCTGTCAAGTTTAAATATTGCATCGTAAAATAATTTGACATAAAGACCAAACTTCTATTGGGTCGAGCGTGGGTAAAAACTGACATGGACATGGCAAAATCCCTTACTTTAGCCACGCCAATCATTTTCTTACAAATGTCTTACTTTTTTTTTTGTGCGGATATAAAAACTGCAGACATCAGCGATTTAGTGTAAAACACGTTGTGTACAATATTATTTGGCACAGCTTAAGATTTCTTGCAATTTGAGGAACATCCTTATGTCTTTGGAAGTGTTCCTCTACTCACAGCATGGTGAATGCGCACGTTTTGACATATTATGTCAGACAGCCCGTTCAGAGAAGCTGACGGTGCAAACAAGGGACTCATTCAGTTCCATCTCAAGTTATCATCCAAATGGCAAGTCATTATCACTGCATTGCTCTTGGCAGCAACGGCCAGTGCAACATTTCTTCATATGATATGCCACATAAAAGATTGGGTTACAGCTGGGTGCAGTGCTACCCACTCAGCCAGGTAGTGATGCACAAAGACATAAAGGCGGTGGAAACGGCTTCTAATGTTGCAATCATAGAAGTGAGTGGGAAGAGCTATAAATGGAATGAGGAAATAGATGTGAGACTCTAAGTTGAAGCTTGGTGCTCATATAAAGAGGGTGGTACTTATGGAAGCTGTAAAAAAATTGAGCACATGGGCGTGGCGATGGGGTTGGCTGCAAAATACCAGAGCATCCAAACCAAGTTGGGAGCTATTAGTGATAACAGCAGGCTAGGGATCTAATAATAATAAATGTGTTATTGGGAATGTTACCTTAAGGATCTTTTATATTAATTTCCTTATGGTTCACTATCAATTGTACTTATCGGCCTAGTGTTCCTCAGTTAGCCCAATAACCAAAACAAACTAATTATATTTGGTGTTGCTACGGTCATTATGGGTGCCCCAGCGTACTGCACTCCCATCCCAGAAGACCTTGTAAGAAACCCGCAAACCGTCTAACGTCAAAACTCGGTTAACCCATTACTTCTGTTTTTCCAATATTATCTACCCTTGACAGACCCGCCTCAACCGCTATTCCATCAGCAAGTCACTTCAGCACACAGCTTTTCAAGGAAGAACCTGAAAATTTATAATTTATAGGGTAAGAAGCCTGGAAAGCTCGCAAAAGCTCTATCTGATCAGGAAGGATACAAACCTTAAGCGTGTTGGGTCTCATCCTTTCCGCGGATTCCATAATACCTGCGAGCAAAAATGGCTAAAACCCAGACAAATGAGCTTCTTCCCTGGGAGCTTTAATGGTAGACCCATCAACAAGTGACGACACGCAGGTATGGATGGGATAAGTCGCACCTGGCTAATCACCGAACGAAAATAAAACCCGCTTACTGAAGCCTCTTTAAGAAAAAAACGCTTATAGATGTCCCAAGTTTGCAAAAGGATTAACAAAGTAAAACATTGGGACTTTTTCTCAGGCAAAGGGCGGTTGACCACTTCTAGCTAGAAGCTCAATACGAATATGTAGGTAGGTAGGTTAGGGTTGTAGTTGGAACTTAGTGCCCCAACTCACATAGGCCAAGAACAGGCTCATTGTGGTAACGCTAATGGGAGTAAGTGATAAGGATATTGAATAGACCGGAAAAATGAGAGAAATAGGAAAAGTGGAAAGTGAAAGACCATACTGAGCGTGGGATTCGAGCCCACAACCTCTGGGTTAATTGCCTAGTGCGCTGTCGCTAGGCTATCGAATCCTCTACGAATATGTTAAATGGATTCCTTTCCATTCCTATAAAGCCTGTATGTTGTTTGTGTGCCTGATGATTATCTTGCTATTTCAGTCGTCTTGTAAGTAAGACAGACAATATAGTCTTAGCTTACTCAATCAATATTACTTCAACCTATCCATTATAGGAGAAAAAAATAAGTTTGGACTGAAGTAAGCCTCTACTTCTGATCCCGCCAGAGTTTCCTCGGAGTATCTCCTGTTCCATCGTCGCCATCGATAGCACAGTAGGAGCATGCTCTCTTTCTAACCCGATGGTCGGTGGTTCGAATTCCCTGGTACATTGGCTAAGTACTGGCGTCGGTAGCAAAAAAAGCCTATTCTCCCAAATAAATTCTCTAAAGACTCCGCCGTTGCGATTGACCTATAAACTGTAGGTGGTTCCTGTTCACTGTTAGAGATCCCCATGCTCCCCTTATGAGCGACTGACAATGTTTTTAAGTCAGAGAATTATTATTATCTCCTATTCCGAAGAGGGTCTATCTATTCTTCCTAAATTTTTTTGCCATTTCAATTTTCGAGCCGTTTTGTACGTTCCGTAATCTAACTAAGGGACATTGAATTTTCCTTTGTGCTTTCTCCCAAACATCATTTGAAGTTTTCAGTGAAGCCAATATCGGTGCAAGCTCAAGGAAAGAAAGAACTCCGCAAGAAGCTAACCATGATCTATAGATTACACCAACTCCGGGTCATAAGCGGGCTTTGAATTATTTGCAGTTTTATTCTAGGCCAGTATACCCTTCAATGAAATAGCTTTCTTCAAAAAGGTAGCAGGAAACCGAGGGGCATGAACCTGCAAGATTCGAAAATAGAAGCGTCTGACGTGTTACAAATTATAAAGCAATAAAACTATACATACAAGCGAGCTCGGTGGCTTACGAAATGGATTCGGAGCAGTGGAAGGGGGTAACTTAACTTGCAGACCAAGTTTTAGAAAACGGCTACGTCTGAGATACATAACCAAGATAAATAGAGTACTTTCTTTCCAGCACTTAACGCTTGTGGATCGTAACCAAGCTCCACAGAAGCACCTACAGAAATTGGAAAAGATGGTGCCCAGTATGTGGGTATATGGACAGATATCGAGGATTGCTTTAGTTCGTTGATGCTTGTTTGCTAATGGACTTGTAATTTGCATCCCCATGGATAGGTTGCATTAAGCTATTGACAAGGTTAGATTGGGATGCATGCGATGACACTTTGTAGCTCTCTCACCTATTAAACTAATGCATAAGTGACTGACGAACGACTATAGAAGAGTAGTTCAATAGGGGGCGGACACGCAAGAATAGTGAAAGGACTAAACCCATTTAAAAAGGAACTGACGGTTCGTTAGACAACGGAATGTTCGACGCACTGTCGGGAGTTCTGGGTTAAGGCAAGACAATACCAAACAAGTTGTTAGTGTTGGTTAACATCAAAATAAATGTATATGACAGCGCTGCAGCTGGCGAAATGTACGCCATTATTTTGAAATTCGTGCCGGGGAGCGCAAGGAAGTGTGTGTGAGTATCTGTGTGAGGGCAACTGTGTGTAAGTATGAGTGTGAGTAGCTTAGCGAGCAGCGGGTTTCCTTTGGCAAACTGCAGCAAATTTACGCAAGCTTTGTACATAAGTATCAAGGCATGCATGACTTTATATATACTACATAGAGCCATGTGTGTGTGTGGTGTTATGTATCTGCTCTGTGGCGTTTGTGCAATATGTATTCCATGCCACATTCACAGTAGAAAAATTCTGGAAAAATAAAACTTTTTAATTATGCGCTTTGAATGCGTTGTGGCCATGCCACAAACGAGCCGCAAGGCGAACAAACCGAAACCACTGAGCGGTTGACAATGCCGCACACCGCGCCCACAAGTATGCAATAAAGTATGCAAACAGCGGAGATGCGCTTGATAATTCACACAAATTTGTATGCACATATACATTCAAAGAGGTGGAAGTTCATAGCATACAAAAAAATAAGCGTAAAATTATTTTTTCAGTTTGAGGAAAGAGTCCCGAAGGAAGCATTTCTGGCTATTGAAGAAAGGCATTCAAGCTTTGCTGAATTAGATGGCAAAAAAAATAACCGAGGAAAGTGTCAAATTTTTCGATTAAAAAAAAATTATCTTTAGCTTAATACGAGGTGTGTTTAAAAAGTATCTCGAATTTTGAATTTTCGCGGGTTACGTATATTCGAATTTCGATTTTTTGTGGCGTTATGTGGTACTCATTGGTCTCACTTATGCCGACAAGCTCGGCCATTTTGAATGTTCACTTAATTGTTGACAGCTGCTTTGCTTGCACGTGTTTTGGCTCGTATTCGATTTTTTCCTATTAAAAAAATTAATCAAAGAACCTGTATCAAAATTTTGTGTGAAAAACGATATTAAGTGCGCGGATGCATTCCGAATGTTGACTGTGGCATACGGAGAAGCTACGCTTGGGCCAAAGCAACGTTTATCGGTGGTACAAAATGTTCTCAGAAGGCCGAGAAGATATGAACGACGAAGAGCGTGCCGAACGCCCGACCACTTCAACAAAAAACGAAAACATTAATGAAGTGAAGAAAATGGTATTGACCAATCGTCGAATCACCGCTAGAGAAGTTGCTGAGGACCTGGACATATCGATTGGCTCGTGCCATTCGATTTTTATCAATGATTTGGGCATAAGACGGGTCGCCGCGAAATTCGTACCAAAATTGCTCAATTTCGACCAAAAACAGCATCGCATGAACATTGCTAATGAGATGTTGGACTCTGTTCGCGACGACCCAAATTTGCTCCAGAGGGTCATATCTTGTGACGAATCGTGGGTTTATGGTTATGACGTGGAAACCAAAGCTCAATCATCTCAATTGAAGCTGCCGCACGGACCATGACCGAAAAAAGCGCGCCAAGTTCGTTCGAATGTGAAAGTTTTGCTTTCAGTTTTCTTCGATTGCAGGGGCGTGGTGCATCATGAGTTCTTGCCACAAGGTAGAACGGTCAATAAGGAATATAAACTGATTACGATTTACGAGATAAAGACGGCATCGAAGGGAAGCAGAACAAGTTCAAAAAAATCATTTTTTGAAGTGCTTTGAAGATTGGAAAAGCCGTTGGCGCACAGTGTATAATAACTCATGGGGATTATGAATAAAAAAATAATATTTGAAAAAACATAAAATTCGCGATACTTTTTGAGCACACCTCGTATATGTAATTCTAGTTCACAAGATTCCCACCAAATGGTCCTGTTGCATTGTTTGTTGGGTAGGGAGATACCACATAGAGTTTTGTAAAATAAAAGCACAATAAAGGGCTAGGCATAGGACCTATATGCAATGCGACCAGTTTGATCCATCCCTTTATACTCTTTCACAGGAAGCTTTTGAAGGTATACATCTTCCAGAAGGTATGCACCTAAAATTTAGTGTCTTCTGTGGCCCAGGATCCTTCTAATCACAGAAGATTCTGCATATGTTCGTGTCAGATACCTATTCTGTTTATTGGCCTTTTAGTGCTGTAGAGAGCGTCTTGAGACTTTTCCTGTAAAGTATTTAAATAAAAGAACATAACCTCAGCTTCTTCTGCAGTCCTTCATGTCAAAAATCCGTTTCTTGGCCCACATTCTCTGCTTAAGCTTCAGCAACACGTTGTAAAGAAGAGATTGAAATCGTTTAAAACTTGCTATGGGATTGCTTTCTATTTTTTAAGAAGCGCTCTGGACAAACTCTTCCTTCAAGATCTATTGACTACGCTTTTAACATCCGTCTTTGGATGTACGGCATCAACCGCCCACTATCTGGTTGATCTTGGAGGGTACCAAGCTGCCGAATCTAGCATATAATGCTAGACAGCTACAGTGCCGCAAAGAAGTACGTGAGCTCAGCTACACCGAAAACTCGTTCAATTTTTATATGATAGCTATATAAAATAGGGGAACAATTTTGATAGCGCTTCACACAAAAATTTTGTTGGTTTTGGAACAAATCAGAAATTACGCAATTTTGTCACTATATTTTAATAAGAAAAACAAAAAACGTATTTAATATTAGAGTACATCTATCTGAGAAGCTTGATAACCTTGTGCTCTCATTTTTAGACAGATACGAAAAACGGACACGTTTCTAGGCTCACGATAAATTGGTTTCTAAAATTCCCCATCATAGATAATTTAGACAACGCTCCAACTTTTTTAAAGCACAAAATTATTAAAATAAAAAATGGTAGACTTCTTTTGAAAGATTTGTAATTAAAATTAACAACAACATAAAAACTTTCTTTAATCTGATTTTTTGTAAAAATTGCAATTTACATAGAAAATAACTTAAACCAGTTTCGAATTTCAAGCAAGCACATTTAAATCCATCATTTTTTATAGTTACATCGTAAAACTGTTTTAACTACTCGTGAATTGTAAGCACATACTGCTAAAAAAGCATCTTAGTTATCTTAAGTCTCTTTAATGGTTAGCAGCAAAGTGTTGGCCGAGTAAGACAATGAGTTGGCTTGCGACATAATTGATGATAAAAAAGTATTAAAATATAATTTTTTTGAAGTTGTCTCGAAGGGAATTCATTCTGACGAATAGTTCTAGCTTCATCTGCGCATCAACCCGGTGGCTTACTTTGTGTCCAAATTTTGATGAAAAATATTTTCCAAGAACAAATTTATCTTCTTTTTTTTTTTGTATAGATGTGCACTTAAATTCATCTGTCCTTATTTGGTTTCCATTTAAAAATGTGACTGCATTGACTATGCCATATTAAATTTAACAAACTCATTTTAATCTCTTTGAAATCCTGAAAATGTACACAGAACGACAAAAGCAGCTGCAAAAAATAATAATCTCTTAATCTTAAGCCATGGCTACGTAAATAGCATATATCAAAAGCCAAATATAAAGGCTTTAAAATTGCTTTCATATATCATTTAAAGCTTATTCAGTTTTTTGATTATTCGAAAAAGTTGAAATGAAATGAATAATAAAACAAAGCCGAACATTTATAAAAGGAGCTTCCAAGTAAATATTTTTTGCTGAAATGAATTTAAATAAAAGTTAAACAGTGGAAAATTATTCTTTTAGCTTAAAGATTTGTTTCAAACAATTTTTTTTACGTTTTTAGAGGTAATACTTTTTTGAAGAACAAAAAACTTTATTCTAGATATTTACAAAATCCAAATAGTTGACGATTTTATTGTTCTATAAAAGTTAACTTTTCCAAAGTAACAAAATGGCGCATGTAGAGAGTTGCGAGTACATAACTAATTTTCGGAGATTCCTCCAGGGCTGCAGCCTTTGGAACTGAAATTTGATCTGAAACATTAAAAAATTCTTTAACTAAATTAAAAACAAAATTTTGTGTTTATTTACTGTATAGACAATCAACCGACGATCCAATACTGAGTACATTAATTAATCGCTATACATAAAATAATTAGTGTGTAAAATTTAAAAAAAAAAGATAAATAATATTAATCGAAAATTCCATTTTCATAAGATTTTACACTTGTGTTACCCCTTAAGTCACTTAATAGATGATTGATTTTATTTTCAAACATAACTTAAACCATGTTTATTCTTATCTTATGTGGCCATAACAACCCGATTACCGGATTACGGCCTGCCTTAAAACATCTCTCCAAGCGCCTCTGCATTGCGCGCGCCTTCTCCAGTTGGTCACACCGAGCGAAGACAGGGCCCCTTCCACTTGGTCTTTCCAACGCAAACACGGTCGTCCTCTCCGCCGACGGCCGCTGACTACCGCATCGAACACACGTCTATCTGGAACATCCTCGTCCATCCTAACAGCATGCCCGAGCCAGCGAAGCCGCTGGATGTTGATACGCTGAGCAACGTCCTTGTTGTTGAAGAGCTCATACAGCTCCTCGTTGGTGCGGATGCGGTAGTCATCGCCAACTCGAATAGGACCAAAGATCTTACGCAGTACTTTCCTCTCGAAAACTCCCAAGGCAGCTGCATCAGTTAGCGACACGGTCCAGGCTTCCGCGCCGTAAAGAAGCACTGGAAGGATGAGTGCCTTGTAGAGTGATAGTTTTGTCGCGCGAGAGAGGTCTGTACTACTCAATTGCCTATTGAGACCGAAATAGCACCTGTTGGCAAGAGTGATTCTGCGCTTGATCTCCAGGCTGACATCGTTGTCGGTGGTAACGGCGGTGCCAAGGAAGATAAATTCCTTTACAACATCGAAAGTATAGCTGTCGGCCGTAATCTGGGACCCAAGCCGCCGCACGTCCCTACTTGTCGACAGCATATACTCGTTTAGCCCTCATTTACAGCCAGACCCACTTTCGCAGACTCCCATTCGATAGCACTGAAGGCCGCGGTGACTTCTCACTTGGTACGCCCAATGATGTCAATGTCGTCGGCGTACGCAAGGAGCTGGACACTCTTGTAGAAGATAGTGCCATTGCGATGTACGCCGGCCTTCCGCAGAACGCTCTTCCATGACAAAGTTGAAGAGGTCGCATGATAAGGGGTCGCCCTGTCTGAAACCACGCACGGTATCAAAAGGCTCGGAGAGAGTCCTTTCCTACCTTGACGGAGCTGAAGGAGTTACTCAACGTCATTCTGCAAAGCCTTATCAGCTTCGCAGGGATACCGAGCTCAGATATTGCAGCATATACGCGATCCTTTATTGGGCTATCGAAAGCTGCTTTGTAGTCGACGACATCAGGTGGTGAGTGTCGACTTGATGTTCGTGGTCTTTTCCAGGATTTGGCGTAGTGTGAATATCTGGTCGATGGTGGACTTGCCAGGTCTGATCCAATCAGTGCCTTGGCGAGTGGCTTCAGTCTTTCAAACGTACGCTCGTGCCTTATTATTATTATTTAATATTATTTTAACCGCGGATTTTTGAGGTTATGTTGATATATTATGAGGGATTTTTGAGGTTATGTCCTCTGATTCTGATTCATGTAAGTCTCATACGTTTTCACACTTCATCTGGTTTGATTTTAAAGCACATCTGCAAACTTTTTTTTTAATTTCTTATATGTTATCGCTATTTTAATAAGAAACCCCTTAGGCCCCATAATAACTTCTAATTTATATTAAACATTAAATGCATCCTTCGAGCAGAACAGGCGCTTTAGTCCTGCAACTAAAATTCTTTTCTCTGTTATGTTATTTCTTGTAGTTTTTTTTTCTCCTTCTAAAAATTTATATTATCATAAAGTCCACAGAGTCTTGTTATGTAAAAAATACATAAATAAAGTAAGTAGGAAAATGCACAGTGGTGAAAATATAGGAAAATAAGGCAATAAGACATCCATTTAATTATCTTTGTTACATATACTTTAAAATTAGAACTACAAAAAAAAATGTTATCTTCAAAATAAACGCAGAAAAAAATAATTTGGAAAATTAATAAGATTCCTATTTATGTAGGTAAAATAAAATTATGCAATGTTTTTCACGGGCAGCAAGTAGAAATTATCAGCATTGCTTGGTAGATCTTATAGACACCTAAATCTCAAAGACCAGATGAGCTACTGTCCAGTGGCGGATTCTTGAGGGCTTTTGGCTACGGACCCCCCAAAAAGTTAGAATTTTTTTTACTCGTTTCCATAGTAAAACAGCATGCCAAAAACCGAAAATCAAGTCAAACAATTTTTCATGAAACGGATTTTGAGATATTTCCAAAATATCACTTTTTACTTACTTGAAAGCAAATATCTCTGGATGTGCTAAGCCTTTTTTTTATTATTTTTTTACCGAACTGCAGATAGAAATCACTATCTTTAACGTTTAGAACAAATTTTTGTCTAAATTGCGGTTTAGGTTAATTTATCCATTCAATAAATATTTTTCGCAATTTTCAGCAAATTGTTTAAAAAAATTGTATTTCGAAGGTAAATTAAAAAATGTTTAAAAATTTTTATGTACAGTTTTATTCATGCCTCGTTAAGTTCGATCAATTATAAAGAAAATGAGTAGTTCTTTACCAAAATTGGAGAAAAATTATGGAATAAACGGGAATTTTTTAGAAAAAGTATCAAAAGTCAATTTTTCTTAAAACTTAAAGTTTAAGATGTATAATTCGTTTGTTTATAAAGATATTGTGAGCAAATTTGGAAGTCGAAAGTTTTTTGAGATGCCCAGTACAGTTCCCAACTCGATCGAAATCGGTCATATACGCATCATATAGGCGAAAGGAATAATTTTCGAAACCGCAGGCCCACAACTTTTTAGTAGATCCAATAAATTTGGTTGCTTTCTAAAAATGTATTTCTGACGGTATAGCGATCACCTCGATATAGGGAACACCTAAATCTTTACATAGAGTAGTATACAATCGAAAATCTCTAAATTGTGAGCCAAATTTTGAAAGCATTTGTAAACTGGCCTTGCAATAACTAGTTCAGTATATCCACGCACGACTGTATGTCTGCTTTTTCTTGAAAAACTCACCTAGCTTCATAATCCTTAAGCTCATAGATCCAAAAATTGTAGAAGTCAGTAGGGATCTTTCACTGTCTTTCACCCCAACACAATATTTTTCTCCAGTTTTTAGATATCGCAACAACATGAGCATTCACATATTATCAAATATTTTCTTTTAGAATATATAGATTTTTCAACGAAAAAAGTTAAGTTGTCCCACTGTGCATCTCGACAATTTAAATTTTTTTCGTAACTAAAATTTCACATGACAAATTTTTCACGTACTCTCTGGGAAAAAATAAAAATATTTCTTGAGCCAAAATTTTTAAATTCCTCGATTATAAAGACTATTTAATCTTAACCAATCTAAAGTAGTTTTCATTGCACAAATTTCCACAAAAATTCGCTTTCCTCATACGCTGCTTAAGAGTCTGAAAATGTGATTAAAACAGAGAGAACTCACTCTAAAGATTAAGCATTGGAAAATTGCTTAAAATAAAACGTCAATTTTGAAGATGGATTTTCAACAAGATTCGAACCACAGCCACAAAGAAATTTCAATTAAATTTAAGACAATTTTTTTGGCACTTTCGAACATCACTAATACACACACGCACACACACTAACACAAAATACACATTAAACTGTCAGTGCAAGAAAATCAACACATAGATACACACACACACACACGCACACATGGACACAACCTCACAGCTGGACTTTTATATCCTGTGAATTTTACTGCAGCAAAAATTTCAATTAAACAAAGTTTACATCCAAAGACAAGTTAAAAAAACAAACTAATTTTGTGCAATTTTTTTATGCAAATTTTTAAAATTAAGTGGAAATATGTCACTTATTAAAATGAAAACCACAAAATAATGAACGACATGACCCCAAATGCGTCAATGCAGGAGTGTGGTTCGGGGGGTGCATAAGGTTAAAATATATAAAATAATTTCAAATTTGTATTTGTATATAAAGATACTTTTAGTTAATTAGATTTCTAGCTAAACAAAAACGATTTATTTTTAGTGATATCAAAATAATAAATATTAAGCGCATTCCAGCAAAATAAAGTAACAAGTTCCCGACTTCTTTTTTCTTTTTTTGATGCCGATTCAAAGAGTCCTCGTCCCTAACGTATTTCACAAGCCTCTCTTCAGGACATCATCTTAACTTTAAATTATGATAAAAGTGAAAATAAATTAAAATCAACATTAAACCGACATAACTTTCAAATAAGACGACTTATCGCAAAAATAAGACAAATTTGTGATTACTACAACTTCGAAAAAAAATACCGCTCCAACTTTCAATAGCCATTACGTCTAAATGGGACGAAATAAGGCGAAAATAATTACAATCACGATCACTACAAATTGGAACAAACTTTTTGTCTCTACTTTGAAGGGATTATTTTGGATTACTTACTTACTGAGATGACTTAGCGGGAAAATAAGCCAAATTTGTAATTACTTCAACTCCGAGAAATTTAATCGCTTTAGCTTTAAATAAACATTGCTCCCAAATGAGAAAATAATCGCAATTACAATTACTACA